>JAOBSW010000433.1:0-92648 GCA_026214975.1 Gentiana macrophylla
AGTCAATATTGATTTATTTGTTTAATTTTCCTCTATTAGGTTGGTGCGGCTTGGCGCGATTCATCAATGATTATAGAAATACCATAGCCGAGAGCGCCGATGTCAGAAAAGAGCTGACCGAAACCCAGAAAGCTCTTGGTGCCGCAAATGCAGTGTCCGCTGGTCTTCGTGGGCGGTTAAGCGCGGCTGAGGCGGAGAATGAGAAATCGAGAGCACAAACTTTGCCGAGGCAAATAAGGTTAATTTCGATCTCGTGGAGCAGAGTAAATCCGTTGATCGCACTATGGAAGAGATGAAGCTGAAAGTAACTGAGGCTCAAGCTCATTGGGAGGCCGAGCAAAAAGCGTGTGCGGATCTGCGGAAACAACTGAAGGATCTAGGCTCAAGTGTTGAAGGCCAGCTCAAGACCGCTGCTGACGACGGCTTTATGATGGGATATGATCAAGGGTTTTATCACATCGCAAGGTGCGTCCTGGCTCATGAAGATGGTACCCCTGATCTTGATGTCTTAGAGGAATGGATTCTCACCCATCCCTTCTCTGATTATCTAAGAGAATTCCATGACCGCATACCCTTCTCTGATGTTGAGCTTCAGCGCTATGTCCCAGAGTGTGATCCTGACTGGGTGGCTCCTGCTGTGATAGAGACAAATCTAAGGGAGCGTGTTCGCTTGGCCACAGAAGCGAGAGAGAGAGCCGCTGAAGAAGGCGAGATCGAGCAGCCTGGTGAGAAGTCGACAGAGCTTACTGAGTCGGAGACCAATGCTGATCAGATGCTGCACCATTCTCTCCGTGAAGAGAATGTCCATAATGAAGAGACGCGCCCGAGGCTCTTAGATTTCTCGGCTCTGTTTTGTAAAACATTATTCTGTGTTCGTATATGTATAACTCTTTTCCTTTTCTGCACTTTTGTCCGCACATTTGTCTCTGTAATAGCTAGTGTGTACTTTGTCCAGCTTATAATTTTATATGCATAAGTTTGTTTCCTGCCCGTTTTCTATGTATGCTTGCTTTTTGCTCGAATTTATTGTCTAAATTGAGTCCGATGATAACAAAGTCCGATGATAACAACATCCGTCCCCCTTGTTTTAGATAAGATTCTAGGTCGATCTTGTGCGGACTCCTGTATGAGATATGCCCCTCTTGAATCTTATCTGAAATAACTTGTTCGCTAGGAAGTTGTGCCCGCGTTAAATTTTCCCAAATATTGAAAATTCTGAAGTCCAGCCGAAGTTTTGTTGAAAATTCTTCGAGCACAATTCTTTCTTACCCATGCATACTTGTAATAATTTGCATATAAAAAAGAGAATGTAAAATTGGGCTTTATTAATTTCGACTCATCCCTCTAGATGAGTAAAGATTACCAGCAAAATAAGAAAGCCTAACCACTCACGTCGTAAAACGAGAGGATAGCCATATCCCTAGCCGATTTATTACATGTAGTACCTTTTGAGGTTGTCCGCATGCCAGGGCCTATTGAGCTCGTAACCTTCATGATTCCTCAGTACATAGGTCCCTTTTTTGATCTCTTTTGCCACCTGATAAGGTCCTTCCCAGTTCGCTGTAAGTTTACCCTTATCAGGTTCCATGCCCGTTGCTTTCCTATTGCGAAGAACGAAATCCCCCACTTTGAACGAGTGGTCGCGGATACGTTTATCATGCTCTCTCTTCGCTACTTGCTTGTGATTTAATAACCTCTGATAAGCCATTACTCTTTTTTCTTCTACCAGATCGAGATCGATTTGTTTATTCAATACGTTATCTTTGGGGTCGTAAAGAGCGACCCTGATGCTTGGCAGGGCCATCTCGACTGGACTCATTGCCTCTGATCCATAAGTTAAAGCAAAAGGAGTTTCACCCGTTGGTGTTTTGATGGTGGTGCGGAGAGACCATAAGATGGCGGGCAACTCGTCTACCCACCCTCCTGCTTTTGCTTTATCATCCACACTTTTCTTTAGCATCTTAATTACTTGCTTGTTGCCGGCCTCAGCTTGACCGTTACCCTGTGGATATGCTACAGATGATTGCCAATGCTTTACCTTGAATTCTGCACAAAGGTTTGAAAATTCCGTACGAAACTGCGGACCGTGGTCTGACACCACCGCTCGCGGAACGCCAAAGCGAGAGAAAATTTGATCATGTAAGAAGTAACCCGCATCCTTTGCGCCTATCTTTGCCATAGGCTTAGCTTCGATCCACTTCGTAAAATAATCCACGGCAACTATTATGACTTTACATCCTCCTCTTCCTGTTGGAAAAGGTCCGATAAGATCGAGTCCCCACATGTCGAAAGGCCAAGGTGCGACCACAATGCTCTGCTCGACGGATGGTAATCGGGGGATATCCGCATGTTTCTGACATTCAGGACATTCCCTGACCAGCTTCTCAGAGTCTCTAAGAATACTTGGCGAGAATACCCGGGTTAAAACCTTTTGCGCCAACGAGCGCTTTTTGGATGTCCTCCGCAAACACCTTGGTGAAGCTTCGTTTAGAATCGCCAAGCTTTCCACTTGTCGAACACACCGTAAAAGGGGATTTGTAGCCGACCTTCTATAAAGAACTCCGCTCATGATGACATACCTCGCAGCTCTTCTTCTGAGGGTGCGTGATTTGTCCGCCTCATCGGGCAAGGTGCCCGTTTCGATGTATGCTTGTATCTCATCTATCCAACATGCAACCACAGGTGGTGTATCTATATCCATAATCTCCACTGCTTTGATTGCGGGCGTCGCCAAATATTCAATCATGATGGAAGGATCCACGAGCTCCTCTTCCAGAGAGAGTTTTGATAAGTAGTCTGCCCGCTCGTTGTCCTCTCTTTTGATTCTGATAAATTCGCAATATTGAAAACCCGTTGCTAGCTTTCGGACAACTTTGCCGTATTTTTCGAGAATATCACAACGCGTGTCATAATCCCCGAGATTTGTTTGACGATGTCGAGAGTCACAATAAACCTCCACATTCTCCACGTTTAACTCCTTCGCAAGTTTGAGCCTGCTATGATCGCTTCATACTCGGCTTGATTATTCGTGGCGGCAAACTCAAACCTTAAGGCTTTTTCGATCTCTCTGTAGTTCCAGGCTCCATTAAAATGACTCTCGCTTCACAACCATTCCGACTCGATGCTCCGTCGACGCACAACGACCAACATTGCTCAGTCCGCTCCCGACCTCGGCGGTCCGATTGGCATAAGCGAGCTTGGTCGTGGCGAGTTAAAACTTGTTTCTACGATGAAGTCCGGCAAGGTTTGCCCCTTGATCGCCTTCACGGGTTGATATTGGATATCAAATTCGGTAATTTCGATTGCCCATCCTCGAGGAGGCGACCTGAAAGGTCCGGCTTGTGCAATATTTGTCGTATCGGATATGTCTGTTAAAACAATTATTGTATGGGATGCAGTAGCCCCCGAGTTTGCGGGCGACAATAACAAGAGAGTAAGCTAATTTTTCAATGTTAAAATAGCGGCTCTCCACCGGATCGAGCTTTACTTACATAAAACACGGGATTTTGGAGGTTCCGGCCTCTTTTACAAGAACGGCGGCAATCGCCAATGTCTGAAGCCGCTAGATACAAAAATAATACATCCCCATTGCCGGTGACTAAAAGAGGTGGTTTGCCCGGATATTCTTTTCGTGAGCTTGAAAAGCTTGCGAACACTCCACGCCTACTAAAATGTCTTGTCTCCTTTCGAGAATTTTAAAGAAGGAAGGCATTTTTCAGTGACTTTGCTATGAAACGACCAAGTGCGATAATACGCCATTTAGCCTTTGAACTTCCTTGATCGTTGTGGGCTCCTCGCATATATCGAGGAGAGCTTGTATCTTTTCAGGTTTGCCTCGATGCCATGACGGCTAACCATAAAACCGAAACTTGCCCGCTTGAACCCCAAATGTACACTTTCTTTGGATTGAGTTTCATAGAGTGCTTTTGACATTGTTTAGAGTTTCTCGAAGATCGGCGCGTGGCTCATTGTCTGTCGACTTCACCACCATGTCATCTATATAAGCCTCCATGTTTCTTCCAATCATGAAATGAAAACTTGGTTGACCATCCGCTGATACGTCGAACCCGCGTTTTTTAGCCCAAACGGCATCATCTCATAATAATAAAGGCCCCCAGCAGCCCTGAAGGCGGTCATTTCCTTGTCGGATTCAGCCATCCGTACCTGATGATACCCTGAGTAAGCATCCAAGAAGCTCAACACCTCAAAGCCAGAAATCGAATCCACCAATCGATCTATTCGTGGGAGTTGATAGGGATCTTTGGGACAAGCTTTGTTGAGATCGGTGAAGTCCACGCACATCCTCCACTTGCCGTTGTGCTTCTTGACCATTACCACATTTGCAAGCCAGGTAGGATAAGCAAGCTCCTTTATAATACCTGCCTCAAGAAGCTTTCGTACCTCTAACTTCTGTTTGCCTCTTTCTCATTTAAAATCGGCGTGCATTTGTTGTACCGGTTTGATGATCGAATCCACGCCAGATGATGGAGGGCGACCTCGATCTGGACCCTCGTGATATCTGTGACAACCCATGCAAAGGCACTCAAGTTTTCTTTTAACTTGACTTTACCAACTCCTCCTCTCAGCAGAGCTTAATCTAGCCCCAAATTTAATCTTTTGCTCGGGTGGTACTCTTCGTTGATGACTATCTCCAATAGTTCATCTTCAAAGCAGATGAAATCGGGTTCATCCACGACTTGTAGCGTTCACATTCCAACCCGGCTGGCGCTTGCTCGCCACACTCTTGATCACGCCGACCATTCCCTCAACCTCCGGTACTTGATCCGTGGTCTCTTAGCCTCATCCTCCTTTCTCGTATATAATTGAGGACTGCCGGGCTCGCCGATAGACGTCCAATCGATCGCCAACATAAAACTTTACCCGATGAGGATGGAAGCTACCATCTCAAATCGACGCAGAGCCGGTGTCCCCAGGATCATATTGTAGTTGGATTTGTAGGTCGACCACCAAGAAAGCGACCTTTTCGTTCTAAAAGGCGATAATCGCCCATTTGTGCGTCTAAATCAATGGCTCCCCTTGACACTTACTTTGTGATTTGTAAACCCCAAGGGGTGCCATTGTGCGGCCTCAAACTGGAATCGCCGAATCCCAACTCTCTGAAGCAACTGTAGTATAGAATGTCACGGCAAGCTCCCGTGTCGATCATCACCCGTTTTACGCAGGCCCGGTTGATAACCGCTGATACACACAAACACATGTCCTCAGCGTTAGTCGAAGTCACCAACTCACTTCGCGTAAAAGCCAATGGGCTCTCGTTTTCTCGCAAAACAGTCGGTTTTTCCACATGTTTGTTAATCGAGCCAATGCGACTCTTGATCTGATTGTTGCTGGGCGGAGTCTCGGTTATCATCCTTATACTCCGATCAAACTGGCGGGTCTGTTGATTCCGCCTATCTGGCCCCCCAGTTCTTTGTTTGTATCTGTCGTGCTGGCCGCGAGCAAGTAATTTTTCCACCGCTCGTTTAAACTGTATGCATTCCTCGGTCGTGTGACCCTTATCCTGGTGGTATCCACAGAATTTACTAGCGTCGCGACGTGAATCCGTGATCATGGGATAAGGCTCGGGTACTTCATCTCGAACCTCATTTAGCATTTGAGTGTAGGAGATGTTGATAGGGGTAAAATGCTCCTCTTTGAACTTACCGGGTTTCTTAATGTCTCGTTCATTACTTCTACGGGTATCCTTCGGCGGACTGCGCTCAGCCCTTTGTTTGTTTTTACCCGAGGAAGACGCCCCCTCATTACCCGCTGTCGCGACGTACTTCCTTGTCGAGCTCAGCATCTCTTGTAAGTTCGTTGGTGGAGTTAGTGCGAAGAATGATTTCAGTACCCGGACTCAACCCCTGCTTTCAAAATTTGCTCATCACGACGTTGTCTGCCAGTCCTCTTGTTAGCTCATAAACTTTGTAGAATCGCTCGTAATAGCTGCGAGTTCCCTCGTTTTCGCCCTGACGGACCTCATACAGATCAATGTGTGTTTTCTTTGGTCCCCCCACCGATCGGAACTCCGCTATGAACTTGTTAATAAGGTCGTCCCATGATGTAACCGAGGCCGGAGGTAGACCTCGAATCCATGATGCGGCTCTATCTTGCATAGACCCCACAAAAGCAATGCACCATGCATCCTCGCTAGGCGTACACAAGCTGATCCTGCTTTGAAAGGCGGATAGCCAGTCTAATGGATCTGTTATTCCATGATAATTGGTAAAGTTGGGATAATGCGTTCCCCCTCGCGGTGCTTCCTTCAAGATATCAGGATGAAGCACACTTGTTCCCCAGGTGGGAACAGCCTTAGTTCCTTTGGCCCCGCGCTGCAATTCCTCTATCTGCTTTTTCATTACCCCCAACTCCTCCTTATCCTCCGGAATGGGTAGGTTCGCTGTATAACCCCCTTTTGTCTGAGAATCCC
This sequence comes from Gentiana macrophylla, assembly GCA_026214975.1. NCBI lineage: Eukaryota > Viridiplantae > Streptophyta > Magnoliopsida > Gentianales > Gentianaceae > Gentiana > Gentiana macrophylla. The sequence goes on from JAOBSW010000433.1 coordinate 6,431, forward strand.
CCTGCCCCTCCAGGCGAGTGTAAACTGACCGATGATTTCTTTGTGTTCCGGGAGCTGCACCGTGTCGTCGACCGTGGGCCCCAGTCGAACAAAAGCTGATCTCTTCCGCGACGTCGCATGACTGCTCCCCTGTGTTTCGCTTTCTTGAGCTTGAGTTTTTCGGGAGCCGTTAGGTGATTTTCGAATTGTGCGGGTTGGGGAGATTTGAATTTTCGGATAGGGTGAGGTGGAAGCCCTTCAGCGATTATAAGCTCGTTTCCCAACCGCATCTCCTCTACATACTCCATATGTGCCTGCAGGGCTAATCTATTCGAATTTGGCGGTACGGATGCCTTATCTCGCCATTGTAGCATTCAAACGAGAAGTTCGCCAAATTCTCCTCACATGAATCGGGCGGGCACGAGTTTTTTGTGTATGAAATCCCTCATGTCCGGCGTGATATCTCTCAGCACCACCCCAGTAAGATATCACCTTCGGTTTTCTCCTCCCTTCTTCATGGGGGTTCTGTGAATTTGTTTAATTTGGGGTGGTAGGGTTTATAGCTTTTCCTCCAACCATCTTTTAGAAGAGTTTAGGTATGGGGATATTTGGCTAGTAGTTTTGACGATTTTCTGAGCTTGTATATCTGGGGGTAAAGGCGATAGTTTAAGGGCTCTTGTTCTTTCGGATCTTGACGATTAAGAACTGAGCTAGAGATTTAACCAACCTTTACGTTTATAGATGGACTCGAGTGCGAGCTTGCATGTGGTGATGATGAAGGAGCTCCTTCCGGTTGACGATCTGAATGCTTATCCAACCCTGTCGCCGTCGTGAGATCAATCGTGCGGTGGAGCAAATGATCTTGACGAGAATGATAATGATGCGTTTCCCGGTAACGGAGCCAACTGATGTTGCGTTGAATATCAGATTAGCGGTAACAGTGTCAATCTTGAGGATATAAGGCTGTTATGGGTGATTCCTCCGGAGAGGGTAAGACGGCTATTTAAGAACAGGGTGGCGAGATGTGCATAAGTAAATGACAACAGATTGGGCCGGTGGCTAGCGGCAAAAGGACGGAGCTTAGGCTGTGTATATTAATTCCCAGATAGATTGCTGTTACATGTCATCTCCTATTTATAGGCAAGTAAGTCGGTTTACTGTTTATTGACAAGACAACTGAGGGTATATAGCTAAGTTAACTCTGTATGCAATACAAGTGTCCTAGCCAGCTGTCATGATTGGCCAGCTGTTTTGTCCAGCTGGATTGATAAGGATGGCGGGCAGCGATCAGCGGCCATCGGTCTGTGCGGCGATCAGCGGACTCATTTGTGCCTTGTCATAAGATGAATTTGCCTATCTGGGTAGAAATCACATGGAGAAGATGGATCCGGCTTACTGTTGGCGGACAGGACCCGGCTTGCAGATAGCGGGTATGAGGTGATGGTGGCAGCGGCCAGAGGAGATGGAAACCCATTTAACTATGCAGATGGGCCATAAATGTAGGCCCATTATGGATGAACAGGGCCCCATTCAGATCCGGGTATATCATCATTACAGTTCATTTTAATAGAATTAGGCCCATTAATTCGAATCAAATAACAATATGAAAAACATATACATTAAATTTAATAAAAAGTAGAAATCTGCAGTTTTCTACGTCCAAACGTAGTGTTTCTACGTCAAAAACGTATACAAATTACGTTCAGACGTAGAGAAATTCAGATCTCCACGTCCAAACGTAAAAACCTTACGTTCAGACGTAGAGACCTGCAGATCTCTACGTCCTGAAGCATAAGCCTTACGTTCAGACGTAGAGACCTGCATTTCTCTACGTCCAAACGTATAATACTTCCTTCATACGTCCAAACGTATGAACCTTCATACAAAAAACCCTTCTTAAACCCAGAAAACGACAAATCATACAATCAAAATCAATATAATGATACAGATTATCAAGGACCACCACAAACCACTCTACAATAAATATTCGGAAATAACAAGCACATACTAAAGTGAAATTAATATGATATACTATAAAAGAATATTAGGGAAAATACATACCCTTTCGCTTTCAACCGCCATTGCACTTGAGAGATTGTGAAATTGGACTTGAACAAGCACTATCAGAATTTCTTGCAAAAATCGCCAATCGCCAATCGCCACTCAGAATTTGAAATAGGATAGAAAAAAAGAAGATAAAAGGGAAGGACAAGTATGTGAACCGTTAAACGTAATGAACTCTACGTTTAAACGTAGGTTTATTACGTTTAAACGTAGAGTTCATTACGTTTAGACGTAGCTAAAGTGCAAATTTCTCCTTTGATTTTCTACGTTTAAACGTAGAGTTTCTACGTTAAGCGCCCCACGTTTAAGCGTAGAAACTCTACGTTTAAACGTAGAGAAAGATCTTTTGCACCCGGTTATGTTAGTTACATTTCCTGACGTTTAAACGTAGATATCCCTACGTTTAAACGTAAGAATCTCTACGTTTACCATATTTTTCATGTCAGAAAAGACACAACTTGATTTTCAAGTGTCAGGTCTGACACGATCTGATTTTCCAATTTCTGGAGATGAATGCATCAAATTTAACGTGTTGCTGTCAAACTAGCATATATCTACGGACGAAAGAAAACAAATATCACTAGAGTAGAGGATACAAAAACTCTCATAAATAGCAAATCATAATAGATCAAACATTAGACTATGGGCTGTAGAGTTTTCCATAATGATATATCTCAATGATGTATCTTAAACGGAAAAAAAAAAAAAAAAAAAAAAAAAAAAAAAAAAAAAAAAAAAAAAAAAAATGAAGACCTTATTTACTATGGTGATGATGCTTTCATATCGGCTGTGTGAGACAATACTTTACTCCTTTAATTATGGTAAGCCTACAACATAATTAATAGACCCAATATCATTTCAATTAATTAAAAATATTTGTTAATAAAGCAGTAGCATATTCCATTTGATATAAATAATAGAATCTTGCACGTTGAAATAGAGTCAAATAAAGGAATTAAACCTGAGATTTGGCAACACCGACGCTAGTGACTTAAACTCTACATATGGTAGAACTAATTCGGTTATCAACAGAGTGATGGCCTGCTGAGAAGTGTATCCGTGAAAGTCAATTGGGAAGTCTGCTGAGCTTTCTTCTGGGGTCAGCAGTCTGCTGGAGGATAGTCTGTTGGGGACCAGCAGAGTATTTTAGATACAACTGAGTTGTACATCGGGGCAATGATCAGCTGAGTTGTGTCAGCAGAGTGACACAACATCTGGGGCATTTATGGCAATCCGACAAAGATTCTTGGCGGTTAGGGTTTAAGGATCTATGCCTATAAATACCAACTGTATTGATCATTGTAAAGTGTGTAATCCGTCTGAAATTCAGAACATAATAAAATATATCTTTTCTGTCCGTGGAGTAGTCAGCACAACGCCGGAAACCACGTTAAATCCTTGTGTTCTTGTTTTCTGTTCTCTGTGTGTTAGATTGAATCTATTAAATATCTATCTTGCATCTGGATTCCCTATCATGTTATAACAAATTGGTATCGGAGCGTAGGTTCTGGGAATCATCTGTACGAACGGACAACCTTTATCTTCACCAAGACCTTCACGGTGCTAGGACTCTGTGATAAAAGTTGTGATCTTTGGCAAGAATGATGTCTGCAGTTAACGTAAAAATCAACAAATTTACAGTAAGAAACAATTTTAGTATGTGGCAAATCAAGAAGCGGGCCTTGTTGAAACAACAAGGGTTATGGACTTCTCTATCCGGAAAAGGAATGCCAGTTCAGCAGATTCTGCCAGTCTGGAAGAGAAAGCACATTCAATCATCATGTTGTGCTTATCTGGTAATGTTATCACTGAAGTTGCTGAGGAAGACACAGCTGCCAAGTTGTGGGCAAAGCTTGAAAGCCTGTATATGACTAAGTCATTAACCAACAAGTTCTTGCCAAGCAGCGGTATTTAGTTTAAGGATGCATGAAGGAGGTCTGCCGAGAGAACATCTGGACCAGCTGAACACAATATCACTTGATTTAAGGAATATTGATGTTAAAATTGAAGATGAAGATGCAGCCATAATCCTGTTGGTGTCATTACCAAGTTCATATGAAAACTTTGTGCAGTCCTTCATAGTTGGGAAAGATACAGTGGCTTTAGAGGATGTAAGGCGCGCCTTAAATGCCCAGGAGCTAAGACACAAGCGGCAGGAGGACAGACAATCAGTTTCTTTGGACTAGTAGTCGCAGCAGATAGGAAAGGATATGGACAGCAGTCTGGGAAAAAGAAATCCATGAAGGGTAGTTCCAAAGGTCCTAAAGCCAAAGATGTCTGTAATTACTGTAAAGAGCAGGGACATTGGAAGTCCAAGTGTCCAAAGAAGAAAAGGCAGCAGGAGAGAAATTCTGGCACAGCAGTTGTGGCTGTTGATCATTCTGATGAGGATCTGGTTCTAGTTGCTGGGGATTCAACACATTATGCTGATGTTTGGATCTTAGATTCTGGATCATCCTATCATATTTGTCCCCACAGGGAGTGGTTTTCTACTTATAAGTAGAGAGATGGTGGTCATATTTCTATGGCAAACAACAAGGTCTGCAAGGTAGTGGGAATTGACTCAGTCAAGTTGAGGACAGAGGATGGTAGATTCTACACACTGAAAGATGTTAGACATGTTCCACAGACGACCAAGAATTTGGTATACTGGATAGCAAGGGGTTCAATTTCAAGGGAGAAGGTGGAGCTGAATGTCTACAAGGATTCGGCGGTGGTCCTCAAAGGTATCAAGAAAGGAACCTTGTATATATTGCAAGACTCTACTGTATCTGGCTCTGCTGCTGTGGCATCCTCAACAGTTCATCAGTCACAGCAGACTCAGTTGTGGCACATGAGACTTGGTCACATGGGTGAAAGAGGAATGCAAGTCCTATCTTCAGCAAGTTTTCTTGGGGGATATAAGGTCAAGAATCTGGACTTTTGTGAGCATTGTGTGTTTGGGAAGCTGATGTATAACATTTATATGATAAAAATTACGATGTTTTATATACGTTATCGACTATTTTTATATAAAATATAAGTAATTATAACAGATAATCTTATAAAATATTAATAGCTATGAATAAATCTAAATACTATAAAAATCTAGTAAAAATGATAAAAAGTTATAAATTTTGTACCGGGTTAATAACCGGAGTGTCGTGTCAGATTCACGTGGGTATTTTTGGTATTTTACAGACCTTAGGTAAACCAAGACCCCGAGTGACGACACTTTTTGGAGTAAAATCATATCTTTTGAAGGAATTAAGGAAGTGCCACGAGTTTTAAAGTTCAAATGGATCAATGGTTCGTGACGCCGTATCAAGTTATATTTTCGACGAACAAATGGCCCAGCAAAAAGGCATTTTCTGAAAAAGAAGTCTTCATGGAAGTTATAGATCTCCTCAAGAGCTTTCCAACGCATCTTGAATTATGTCATTTGGAGATCCAGAGCTCAAGTTATGATTTTATCAAGTTTGGATTAAGATTGGAAAAAAAAATCTATCGGATCGATCCGATTTACCTCGGATCGATCCGAGGAAACATCATGATTAGACCAGCATGTGGCCCTGCGAGAGAATATCCTGGGATAATATTTTTTATTCCCGGATCGATCCGCCCTTTCTCGGATCGATCCGGTGGAAAAAAGCGCCTATAAATAGAAGAGTCTGCGCAGCACATAATGGGGTACCAAATATATTTCTTTCACCTCTTTTAGTAGTAGTAGTATGTATATATATAGGCCTTATGCCATAAATAAAGTAGTATCGTTATAATGCTCTAGAAATTATCGGAAGATCAATGTTGTTGAAGTTGTTGTAGCATCCGGAAGAATACGACACGATTCAATCGTTGTAATCGGGTAAAATTTCTAAAGTATTTATGTTTGTTTTGTTTGTTTCTATTTTCGTATAATGTTAGTAGGCTAAATCTAATAACTAGCCAAAGTTATGTAATCGTTTTATTTCGATCTTTTCGGTAAAGGAATGTTGTCTAAGTAAAATTGAATAAAATTGAGTTAATTGAATCTTTTCTATTGATAAAGTTTGACTTGAAAGAATTCATAATCTAATTATGAATCGACACCTCGTAATTAAGTTATGAACTCGTTAATACAAAACCGGAGGGTAAAATTGGCCGAGTGAAAGCGTGACAACGGAACCCGTTTCTACCCGGGGCGATTTGTCCTAAAAGATGAATCTTATTAAAATTTGTACTCAAGATCGTAATAATGTTAAAATCATCGAGTTTAATTGAAACTTAAACCGGAAAGTTGAATCGCCCGGCCTTGACAACCGGAGCCTTTAAATAAAATTGACCGTTTGACGAACGGAATGACTCCTTTTATTCAAAGGTAGAATCGCACTCGGGGACTGTTCGAAAAACCGTAATGATTGTGGATTTGGACCGATGACAATGGACATATGACAATTTCACACGCTAATGTGAGGATGAATTGTTAACCAGAAGTGCACCGTTTCATTTACTCAATTAAACCTAAAGATCGAGCACATTCCATTCCTTTGAAAAGATCGTATAAATCAATTATATAAACTTTGGCTAGTTCTTTAATTATATATCTGGTATCTGTATATTTATATCTATATATATATTTTGCAACTTATGCATATCTATATATATTTATATATCTATATATATTATATTAGAATAAATTTTAAATTACGCATTTATTTTATGTTAAGTAAAATAGTAGTTATCTCATGCTATAAAAGCGAGATTTAGATTGAGTTAATAATGACTCTTTGGTGTTTAACCACACTTAAAAGAATTACAAAGTTCCCCGAGGATACGATACTCGACTCACCATACTAGCACTACTGATTTGACCCGATACATCGTCGGTTAAGGACTGGTATTAGCACTAGAAAAAGGCCACGTCGGCTTTTCCGGCGCCGTTGCCGGGAACGACGCTAATTTCTTTTTGTGTCTATGGTTACTACTTATATTAGCTCAAAATTCTCGAGAATAAGTCAACACTTTTCTTATCTCATTTCTAATTTTATTTTCACGGTACTTACCTTATAAGTAAGTTACCAAATTTTACTACTATCAATTTCGTGTTATTTTCTATTTTCGTTAGTTGATGACCGAAGTGGTAAGGCCCCACTCACTCCTTATAAGCCCTGACATAAACACTTACGAAAGGCGTTAAGAGTAGAGAGAAAACGTGGTCATACTAGTCGTGGAAATCTGACGAATCATCTTCAAACAGTAAATACGAGAATGGTGAAATCGGTGATGAAACACCGAACAAGGGTGGAACATGCTACAGGGCATGGACAAAACCTCGTTAACCTTAATAATCAAAATAATAATAATAATAGAAATAATCGAATCGGAACCGTAATAATCGTAACAACCCAAGAAACCCAAGGCCTATCTCGTGACCAAACCATAAGAAGAAATCGGACTAATAATCCCATACTTTTACCTAATGAAGGAGCGAATAATTTTGAGATTAAATCTCATCTTTTGGTTTAATTGACGCAAGAGCCCAATTCTAGGAGAAGATGATGAAGATCCGCATCATCATCTCTATCTTTTGAAGAAGCGTGCAATCTGACCAAAAGTCAAGGTGCTCACAAGGAATTAACAAGGATGACTATGTTTCCTTTTTTCTCTAAAAGGACGAGCCGAGATTGGTTTATGTCTCTTCCACATCATTCACTTACAAGTTGGGAGGAGATTCAAACTGAATTTCAAACAATACTTCACTCTGGACGGAATTTGGAATTAAAAGTCGAGGTTGCTAATTTTAGACAAGGATCTCAAGAAACGCTGGGAATGCGTGGGAAAGATTTAAAAATTGTTAAGAGCGTGTCCCGACCATGGTTATTCCTTAGACATGCAAATTCAACTTTTCTGTCGTAAATTAAGAAAAGATTCACGTGCTGATGTAGACCATGCATGTGGTGGTTCGTTAATGATGAGTGAAGCTCAATTAGTTTACGATGCCATAGAAAAGATTTCCAAAAATAATAGAATGTGGGAAACCGGTTCTAGCACCGAAAAGTAGCTTTTGGGGAGAATGTACGCCTAATACTCAAGTTCTAGCACATTTAGAAAATTTAAGTAGGAAATTTGATGGCCTACAATCAAACAAAAATCAAAGTTCAGAAAATAGTACACCAACTGAATACTCAAATCAAGATAAAATACCACTAGGGATTGAAGAACCGACAGGATACTCAAGAGAGGAGGTGAGTTTTCTTCAGCAGCATAGAAATTTAAACAATGCTTACTCAAACTCGTTCAATGCTATTAGAAGAGATCACCCTACTTATCGATGATCCGAAAACCCTAGCAAGCAAGGACAACCGCCCGTATCAGTTTCATATAGGAACTTGAATAATAATCAAGTTTATCAAGAAAACACATCTAATCGAGAATTTACAATCATTACCTAGATCCTATCCTCAACATACCACTCAAAGTATACCAAGTAACTCAAAGTTCAACTCAACTGCCAGAAGGAGTTGAAAAATGGGAAAAACTAATGGAAAATATGATGGGTGTAGTATCTACTCAAGCTAAAAATATAGAAACGATGGTGACTTCTATTGAGTACAGTCACTAAGGATATGAGTTCAATGAAAACATCTATGAGTGGACATGATACCGAGAATGAGAGCGATAGAAGCCTCATTAAGGAATATGGAAGATCATTTGAGTAGGGAAGGTGAACGTAATAACAAAGCGGACCCAGGAGGATTACCAAGTAACACGGAAAGGAACCCAAGAGAGGTAAATGTTGTAGTTACGAGAAGTAGGAAGCTCGAGTGGAAGTAATGGAGTTGAAAACTTTGGGAATAATGAAGTAGAAGATGACTTAGATGGTAAGAATGATAAAACTAAAGATGAACTTGAATTTCTGAGATGAGGAAGAAGAAATTATAGACAATTTCTTGAAAAGAAATAAAAGTTCGAACACTGAAAGTGAAAGGAAAAATTGGGTAAAATCCCAAGGATTACGAAAGATCCCATGGATAAAGATTTAAGGACTTTATTTAAGGAACACATTAGAATGGAAAATAATGAAAACAAGGATGAAAAACAGGAAGAAATGAAGGAATCAAGTAGAGATTGATTCAGGGAACAATTTAAAAGAAAGAATTCAAGAACACGAAACATGGCGATCGAGTAATACTCAAAGGTTTAAGGAAAAAGGAAAGAGAAAAGCGACAAAGGAGCCAAGGGTCATAGATCTAGAATCTTTACCTTACCCTCCTAAAGATCAAATCAAAAGGCAAAAGCGATAAGAAGTATGCTCGTTTCCTTGACACTTTTCGTCATATTCAAGTTAATATCCCTGTTATCGAAGCTCTGATTAATATACATGCCTATGGAAAATTTCTGAAAGAAATTCTATCAAACAAGAAAAAATTAGAGGAATATGAGAACATATGCCTAAATGAAGAATGTTCATGCATTCTGCAAAGATAAGTTACCACCTAAACTGAAAGATCCAGGTAGTTTCACCATTCCGTGTGAAATTGGAGGATTTACTGTTTAAGAAGGTCTTATGTGATCTAGGAGCTGAGTATAAATCTCATGTCTTATGAGGATTATAGAAAGTTAGGCATAGGAAAGCTTACTAAGACTGAAATGACTCTGCAAATGGCAGATAGATCGATTAAGTACCCTAAAGGAATTATAAAGGACATATTGGTTAAAGTAGACAAATTCTATTTTCCAGTAGACTTTGTAGTTATGGAAATGGAAGACGGTTATTCAGCACCTCTTATTCTAGGTCGTCCATTTCTAGCTACAGGAAGAACTTTAATCGATGTTGAAAGGAGAATTAATCTTAAGAGTCAATGAAGACGGTTACTTTCAATATTTTCAAAGCTATGGATCATGCATCATCAGAATCATGTTCTTTTATAGAAGATATTCATTCTGTCTATGATAATCATTTACCAACTTTTGAAGACAGATTAGAAGAATGCTTAACTCTGTCTATCTATAAAGAAGATGAGGAAGACATTGAAATGAAAGAGATAATTCTTTCTTTAGATCAGAAAGTTTTACCTTTAAACCACCATGGCATAAGTACTTGGAATTAGAACTAGAAGGACCGGTTCTTAAATCGTCAATAGAAGATCCGCCAAAGAACACGGAATTGAAACCATTACCTTTAAATCGAAATATGCTTTTCTTGAAAGCGATAATCTATTACCGATTATTATTTCATCAACTTTAATCGAGCAACAAGAAGATCAATTACTTAGAATGTTGAAAAAGCATAAGAAAGCTTTTGGATGGACGATTCTTGATATTCGAGGTATTAGCCACGAGATTTGCGTTCATAAGATAATTCGAAGGAAGATGCTAAGCCTTGTATTCAACCGCAACGCCGCCTCAACCCAAATTTGCGGTTAATTGTTAAGAAAGAGGTCATTAAGCTATTAGAGATGGGAATAATTTTTCCCATATCGGATAGTGAATGGGTAAGTCCAACTCAAGTGGTACCAAAGAAAGGAGGTTTCACGGTGAAAGAAAATGATAGGAATGAATGGATTCCAACAAGAGAAATTACAGTTATCGAATGTGCATTGATTTTAGGAAACTAAATGATCATACTAAGAAAGATCATCATCCACTTCCATTCATAGTTCAAATGTTGGAGCGGTTAAGTGGTCATAAATATTCTTGTTTCTTAGATGGTTATTCGAGTTATTTCTGATTTTCATTGCAAAGAGAGGAGATAGGAGAAGACTACTTTCACTTGTCCTTATGGAACTTTTGCATATAAAAGAATGCCGTTTGGTTTATGTAATGCTCCAGCTACGTTTCAAAGATGCATGATGGCTATATTTTCCGATATGGTTGAGAAATTCTTGGAAATTTTTATGGACGACTTTAGTGTTTACGGAGATTCTTTTGGTAAATGTTTATCGCACTTAGAAAGAGTGTTGCAACGTCATGAGGATATCAATTTAATTTTAAAGCGGGAAAAATGTCATTTAATGGTATCGAAGGAATTGTTCTAGGCCATCGAATCTCGGAAATAGAATTGAAGTTGATAAAGCTAAGGTTGAAGTAATTGAAAAATTACCACCACCGAGTTAATCTAAGGACTCTAAGAGGATTTCTTGGACATGCAGGATTTTATAGGAGATTTATTGCAGATTTTTCAAAGATAGCAAAGCCTCTAAGTCATTTGCTTGAAAAGGAAGTACCTTTTAACTTCGATAGTAAATGTAAAGAAGCTTTTCGGACCTTAAAAGCGAGATTAACTCATCGCACAGTGCTAATAGCACAGATTGGAATTTACCGTTTGAGATTATGTGTGATGCCATTGATTTATTTGTAGGGAGCAGTTTTAGGACAAAGATATAACAAAATTCTCAAAGCTATTTACTATGCATCTCATACGTTAAATGCGACTCAATGAACTATACAACTACTGAGAAAAGAACTGTTGGGTGTAATATTTGCCTTAGATAAGTTTAGATCGTATATTGTTGGTTCTAAGGTAATAATTTATGAGACCATTCGACTTTGAAGTATTTCTTGAGTAAGAAAGATCTGAAACCACGTCTTCTTAGATGGATTCTCTTACTTCAGGAGTTTGATATTGAAATTAAAGATAAAAGGAAGTGAGAATGTAGTAGCAGATCATCTAAGTAGAATGGAAAATGATGAAGAAAAGGGAATAGAAATTAAAGATTCATTTCCTGATGAACAACTTTTTAGAATAGATACTCCTTCAACCATGCAGTTATTAAAGAATAGAATTCCTTCTAAGGAAATGTCACCTGGTTTGGAGATATCATTAATTACTTAACTTGTGATTATATTCCGTCTCATTGGACTTAGCGTGAAGAAGAAATTCTTTTATGACGTAAAATTTTATTCTTGGGAGGAACGGACCTTTTCCGTAAATGTTCGGATGGGATAATCGGAAAGTGTGTGCTGAAAATGAAATTTTAAGTATTTTATCATTTTGTCATGATCGTGAGGCGGAGGTCATCATGGAGGTTGGAAAAGCGCTTTTAAAGTTTTACAATGTGTTTTTATTGGCCTACGCTATATAGAGATGCTTATAAGTATGTCAAATCTTGTGAATCTTGTCAAAAATGGGGAAATGTATCTAAAAACATGAAATGCCTATGCAACCTATTTTAGAATGTGAGTTATTTGATGTTTGGGGTATAGATTTCATGGGACCATTCCTATATCTTTTGGAAAAAGATTTATTCTAGTAATGGTAGATTATGTTTGAAATGGGTAGAAAGTGAAGCTCTTCCCACTAATGATACCAAAGTTGTCATACGATTCCTTAAAAGAATATATTTACACGTTATGGCATTCCAAGGCTATCATTAGTGATAGAGGTTCACACTTTTGTAATAGACCATTTACCAAGATAATTGAAAAATATGGTGTAACACATAAGTTAGGAACGCCTATCATCCGCAAACCGGTGGTCGGTAGAGGTGTCTAATAGAGAAATCAAAAGAATTGTAGAAAAGCGGTGGATTCAAATCGAACAAACCAAGCGCTTAAACTAGACGATGCATTATGGGCATATAGAATGACTTTTAAAACACCAATTGGTTGTTCTCCTATAAGTTAGTTTTTGGTAAGTCTTGTCATCTCCGGGTTGAGTTAGAACACCGAGCCTTACGGGCTATTAAATTTTGAATTTCGATCCTAAGGTCATTTGTCGGTGATCATAGATTGCTTCAATTGATGAACTAGAAGAATTCCGCCTCGATTCTTATGAAAGCGCTTTCGAATCTACAAGGAACGCACGAAATCCTTTTCACGATAAGAGAATCTATAGTCGTGAGTTCCATGTAGGTGATCGAGTGCTCTTGTACAATTCACGTTTAAAGTTATTTCCGGAAAGCTTAAATCAAGATGGGACAGTCCATTTAAAGTAACGAGTTTACAAATGCAGGAGTGTTGAACTAAGCGATGGAAATACAACTTTTATAGCCAATGGCCATAGAGTAAAATTATTTGTGGAAGGAGAAGGAACCATGATCGAAAGAAGAAATAATGCTACTAAGCGATCCTCCGACAAAGTAAAAAGCGAGAGAAATCAAGAAAGCGAAAAGCGAGAGAGTTAAACTCGGCCGAATACCAGTGCTATCTATCTTTACTCTACTTTTATGTGTTTTATTTATGTTTAAAGTAGTTTCGTCTTTTACCGGATAGACGTAAAAGAACTGGATGTATTTCTTAGATAGAATAGGAATTTTTATATTGCTTTTGAAATTAGGCTTGGATAAAGATGTCGCGTTTAAAATAGAAGCTTCAGTTTTTGAGAAAAACAAGCAATTGTTGAGAGAGATCAGACTGAAAGAACTTTGTAATGGAAAATCGAGAAGTTCGATAAAGAGAAGGGCAAAGTTTTTAAGAAGGTGTAGAAGGTGTGGAAAAAAGTGAGCATGAAGGAAATGTAGGAAAGCACAACCAAATCACAGGATGAGTGTTTGAATGTTGTTAAGAAGGGAACGATTAGGTGGTTATCCGAAAATCCCGATGGAGATCAAAGAGAAAATTCGAACGCCTCATTTCTTAAGGTTAGGTTGATAGAACGTTGCATCAGAACTCTGGAAGATTTAGAAGTATTGGAATTAGGACCCTCGTGAATTTTGTAATATTTATAAAATTTTTATATAACTTTTGAAAATTTTATAAATAGGATCTTTATGAAATTATTTAAAAGTTTTATAAAGTTTTTATAAAAAGTTTTTTTAATTTTAATTTTGTAGAAGTTTTATTAAGTTAAAATAAAAAAATAAATAAAAAAAAAAAAAAAAAAGTGGTCGGATCGATCCGACCTAACCCCGGATCGATCCGGAAGCTAAAAACCTAAAAAAAAAGGGACGGGGTCCCTCTTTCTTCTTCTTCTTCCACTTTTCTAAAAACAGCCGCCCCTCCCCTTTTCCCCTCAATTCGAATTTTTTCTTCAAATCATCACACAACATCACCATTAAACTACCTCACCTCTTATACTTTTCTCATTTTCCATTCCTCTCTTCAAAGTTGCATTTAAATTGAAGAATTTTTCAAGGGTAGCTTCAACTTTTATTCCGGCGAAATTTCCATCTTTTCCGGCCAAATTTCAACCTTTTTAAGCTTTATAAGGTAATAGTGTAGTCATTTATTTTGTTAATTTCGTTTTTATGCAATTTTTAATTTATTTTCAACTGTTTTGTCACTCACATTTGTACTGTTGTTTTGTGTTGTTTTGTTGTTTTGTGTTGTTTTGTTATTTTGTCATTATCGTAGAATGGCCGAATCATCAAAAGCTAGTAGAAAACGTAAGCCGCATATCCCTACCCAAATTCCAGTCATAGAAACTAGGCCTTTAACAGAAGAAGAATTGGCTGTTAGCTTTGATAGAACCGCGTCTGCTGCAGCTAAGAAAGCATTGAAAAATAAATTTGGACAGTGTTTAGTTGCAGTCGAGAGGGGTTTGGATTTTAAGGATTTGGGAAGGGAGGTGAAGGAGATTTTTGAAAGGCGGCATTGGATGGAATTAGCCAGTTTAAGGTCGGGAGAAATTAACACCACCTTAGTAGCTGAATTTTATTCCTTGGTAGCAACTCACAATGCTACGGATGAAGGTGAGTTAACCTCTGTCAACCTAAGAACTAGGACAGTGCCGTTTACTCCTCACATTATAAATGCTATTTATGGTATTCCTGATATACCAGAGAATGAGGATTATTATACGCTTTGGAATTTGGATGAACAACAGACTTTGATCATATTGTTTCACTAGCCTGAATGAGTTAGATCCCATCATTTGCCTCGGCATGAAAGCAGGAGTTTTCCTATGGGAAATGTATCCGGGATATGAAAGCCATTAAACGTTTTATTAGTCATACTCTTTACCCGACTCGACATTTTACATCTTTTGGTAAAGAGGATTTGTGTATTGCTTGGGCTATAGTTAATGATGTGCCTGTGGATGTAGGCAGAGTAATGTGTAGAAGGGCCAAGGAATTTGCCCTGACTGCTAGACCCGGCAGTCACATGCCTTTTCCGTGTTTTATTTCTTCCTTGTGTCGTCAGATAGGAGTCCCTGAGCTCCCAAGTGATAATTTGATGATGGTGGATGACACACTTATAGGACCTAGTTTACCACTTAGGCGGCGGGAAGAATAAACTTTTGGACCCTAACCGTCAACGACATCACCTACTCCATCCACTCTTTGTCCTCTCCTTCATCCAAGTCAAACTCAAACTCATCTTCCAAATACCATCACTTACGATATGTTCCAATCCTTGGCCTATGATGTTCATCGTGCTAATGCCAATATGGTCGTTTTTATGGAAAGGAATAGATTATGGTCGAAGATTTACGTCAAGGCATGCGAGGTATATATCAAATGAATATACTACGTAACCCGCTTTATGCCGAGATGGATATTCGCATTGCCGGACTCGGCCTTATACCTTGCCCGATTTCATTCCACCAATGCCACCACCCTCAGATTTTCAACAAATGCCACATTCTTTTGGAGCATACATTGATCGGGGAGTTTTGATTTTTAAGGCGCAATTAATTTTGCGGTAGAAAGACGTAATAGGGGAAGACCGCTACCATTTGTGCAGGTTATCTCTCACCTTTGTATCCAAGCCCGAATCACGTGCCTGAATTTGCTCTCGATTTGAGATTTTTCCATCTCGTGATTCTCGATTAGATTACTTCGTGGATACTCCCGGATGTTCATCTACGGTTTGATAATCTGTTAGAAGTTATGTTGTTAAGTTGGTAGTTGTTTAAATTAGTTGTTTAATCGTTTTTTTTTTGTTGTTTGTTATTTTTTTATAGTTTGTAATAGTGTTTAATATATATGTCATTTTCTTTAATCAAAATAATATATGGTTGCTAAAAATAATAAATAATAATCAAAATCATATAAAATTTTAATTTTATTTGCAAACTACTTTTTATTTACTCACTGAACATCGGGACGATGTCATTTCGTAAGTGGGGAGTAGAAGTAAGTTAGTAAATAAAAATTAAAATTTTTATTATATATAAATTTATACTTAATTGCTCAATACTTAGTTTAATTTTTCTTGGAACAAAATAATTAGATAGTATATAATTAGTATGAATAAAAACAATATAAATTGGTAAGAATAGATTTTAATTAAGTAAAGTAAATTAGATATATTATAAGTATATTATATATGTCAATTTTAGATCTTTATAAGATTTTAAGTATATGTAACTATACATAAATATTATCAAGTAAGTTTCATATGAAATTTTAGCAAATATACTTATATTTATAATGAATTTTTTAGAATAATTTTCTTTGTAAAACGAAATATGAATATGGAATCGGATTAGGAATGATGAGATTTTTGACACCACAAAAATTACCTCAACCTTGATTAGAGTGATCAAGACCTCACTCGAAATAGCCATTTTGATCATAACCGACCCTTGGCTTATTTTGGTCTACATTTCCTAAAAATCCACGAGTTTTATGCGCATTTATGAAAAGGAGATGATAGCAATGAAGCTAAGGATGGTGTATCTTTGAGGTGAAAAAAAAAAAAAGAAAAAAAAAAGATATATATAAGAACGAAGCACCATATTTACAGAGAATTAATCGAATACCATGTATCTTCCTTATCTTTGATCGACAGATATCGGTAGTAGCTTCCAATGATTTGAGTGCAGTAGGGTGTTATCTAGAAACGCCCTATATCACTATGAGGTATAAAGCTCCCGATAAAAATTGAATCATAAGATCTCAAGAATGATTATGAGTTTAAGAAACCGGACTCGTAATTTTAGATCGAAAGAGTATTACTCCGATCAATCTTGATGAAGCAATGCTTGTAAATTTGATTTTCTACACACACTCACGCTTTTAGTTCTTAATATTGGAAAAAAGAGAGAAAATCTGAAAAATAGTTGGAAAAGGAGATATTATTAATCGAAGCTGTTTTTGATCAAGCGTGAAGGTGTAAGTCACGCACGACTTGCCTCTTTCTCTTTTTGATTTCTTTTCTATCTTTCGATTAACCAATGTCCTATCCTAAAAGTATTAGCCATCTTGTCAATTACTTGACTTAGTCTTTGATTCCAAATATTTCATATAAGTTGAGATAGGAAAATAATTCTAGAATTTTAATTATATTTATTGAGTAGATTTTGTGAAATTTCATTTGAATAATAGTTGATAAATAATTTATCAAAGTTATCTACACTTTTTATCTTATTAATTTCTAAGAAAGATATAATTAATATGATTATAATATTGAAATGATATTTTACTAATTTAAAATTTTATCTACCACTTATATTATTTTTATCGTAATTTTTATATATTACCGCTTATTTTGCTCGAGGGACGATCAAAGAGCTAAGTGGGGAGTAGTTGATGTATAACATTTATATGATAAAATTACGATGTTTTATATACGTTATCGACTATTTTTATATAAAATATAAGTAATTATAATGAGATAATCTTATAAAATATTAATAGCTATGAATAAATCTAAATACTATAAAAATCTAGTAAAAATGATAAAAGTTATAAATTTTGTATCGGGTTAATAACCGGAGTGTCGTGTCGATTCACGTGGGTATTTTTGGTATTTTTACAGACCTTAGGTAAACCAAGACCCCGAGTGACGACACTTTTTGGAGTAAAATCATATCTTTTGAAGGAATTAAGGAAGTGCCACGAGTTTTAAAGTTCAAATGGATCAATGGTTCGTGACGCCGTATCAAGTTATATTTTCGACGAACAAATGGCCCAGCAAAAAGGCATTTTCTGAAAAAGAAGTCTTCATGGAAGTTATAGATCTCCTCAAGAGCTTTCCAACGCATCTTGAATTATGTCATTTGGAGATCCAGAGCTCAAGTTATGATTTTATCAAGTTTCGGATTAAGATTGGAAAAAAAAATCTATCCGGATCGATCCGGATTTACCTCAGATCGATCCGAGGAAACATCATGATTAGACCAGCATGTGGCCCGGCAGAGAATATCCTGGGATAATATTTTTTATTCCCGGATCGATCCGGCCCTTTCTCGGATCAATCGGTGGAAAAAAAGCGCCTATAAATAGAAAGCGTCTGTGAGCACATAATGGGGGTACCAAATATATTTCTTTCACCTCTTTTTAGTAGTAGTAGTATGTATATATATAGGCCTTATGCCATAAATAAAGTAGTATCGTTATAATGCTCGAGAAATTATCAGAAGATCAATGTTGTTGAAGTTGTTGTAGCATCCGGAAGAATACGAACACGATTCAATCGTTATGTAATCGGGTAAAATTTCTAAAGTATTTATGTTTGTTTTGTTTGTTTCTATTTTCAGTATAATGTTAGTAGGCTAAATCTAATAACTAGCCAAAGTTATGTAATCGTTTTATTTCGATCTTTTCGGTAAAGGAATGTTGTCTAAGTAAAATTGAATAAAATTGAGTTAATTGAATCTTTTTCTATTGATAAAGTTTTACTTGAAAGAATTCATAATCTAATTATGAATTGACACCTCGTAATTAAGTTATGAACTCGTTAATAGAAAAACCGGAGGGTAAAATTGGCCGAGTGAAAGCGTGACAACGGAACCCGTTTCTACCCGGGGCGATTTGTCCTAAAAGATGAATCTTATTAAAATTTGTACTCAAGATCGTAATAATGTTAAAATCATCAGTTTAATTGAAACTTAAACGGAAAGTTGAATCGCCCGGCCTTGACAACCGGAGCCTTTAAATAAAATTGACCGTTTGTGAACGGAATGACTCCTTTTATTCAAAGGTAGAATCGTACTCGGGACACATTCGGAAAAAAACCGTAACGGTTGTGGATTTGGGTGATGACAATGGACATATGACAATTTCACACGCTAATGTGAGGATGAATTGTTAACTTCAGAGAGTGCACCGTTTCATTTACTCAATTAAACCTAAAGATCGAGCACATTCCATTCCTTTGAAAAGATCGTATAAATCAATTATATAAACTTTGGCTAGTTCTTTAATTATATATCAGTATATCAGTATATTTATATCTATATATATATTTTGCAACTTATGCATATCTATATATATTTATATATCTATATATATTATATTAGAATAAATTTTAAATTACGCATTTATTTTATGTTAAGTAAAATAGTAGTTATACGTGCTATAAAGCGAGATTTAGATTGAGTTAATAATGACTCTTTGGTGTTTAACCACACTTAAAAGAATTACAAAGTTCCACGAGGATACGATACTCTGACTCACCATACTAGCACTACAGTTTGACCCGATACACTGTCGGTTAAGGACTGGTATTAGCACTAGAAAAGGCCACGTCAGAAGCTACATAGAATAAAGTTCTCAGCAGGCATACACAGTACAAAAGCATCACTTGATTATATCCACTCTGATTGCTGGGGTCCACCAAAGATGGAATCATTGGGTAGTCACAGATATTTTGTGTCATTCATAGATGACTATTCAAGAATGACTTGGGTGGTGATGATGAAACACAAAAGTGAGGCATTCAACAATTTTAGGCAGTGGAAGGCTCTAGTGGAAAATCAGACAGGCAAGAAAATCAAAAGGCTCAGAACAGATAATGGTCTGGAATTATGTTGGTCAGAGTTTGATATATTATACAAGGATGAGGGTATTTCCAGACATCGTACAGTCAGGAATACACCTCAGCAGAATGGTGTAGCTAAAAAGATGAATCAAACTCTTCTGGAGAGGTCAAGATGTATGATCTCTAATGCTAGTTTATCAAGGAGATTTTAGGCAGAGGCTGTAACCACAGCTTGATACTTAATCAACAGGAGTCCTCACACAGGGACCAATCTCAAGACACCAGTTGAGATGTGGTCAAGCAAGCTTGCTGACTACTTAGTTCTAAAGGTTTTTAAAAGCACAATTTACTATCATGTGAATGAAGGGAAGCTGGAACCAAGGGCAAAGAAGGGAGTGTTTGTGGGGTATGGTGATGGAGTTAAGTTATAGAATTTGGTCATCAGTAGAGTCTAGGGTCATACTCAGTAGAGATGTGGTCTTTGATGAAAATTCTATGATTAACTCGTCAGTTGGGGGGTCTCCTGAATCTGAAACCAGTGCTGAATCTGAGAGGGCTGAGAAACAAGTGGAGCTTCAAGTGGAGTCAGCTGATACGCAACAATCAGCTGATCCAAGTCAGCACTCATCTGATCTGGTTCTTTGAACCGAGTCGATCAAGCGATCCCATTGAACAAGGATCAGCAGAGCATCAAACAGGGAACATTGGTCAGCAGAGTGTAGCCTTCAACATGGCTAGAAGATCAAATGTTGGGATACCTCCCAAGAGGTATGGTTTTGATGATATGGTTGGATATGCACTTCAAGTTGCAGAAGAAGTGGATGGTTTTGAACCATCTACTTACAGGGAAGCAGTGACATGTTCTGAAGCATCTCAATGGCATGCTGCCATGGGAGATGAAATGGAGTCATTATTGAAGATTCAGACTTGGGATCTAGTTAAACATCCAGCTGATAAGAGAGTGGTTACTTGCAAGTGGATCTTCAAAAAGAAGGAAGGAATGACAGAGGCAGAAGGGGTCAAGTATAAGGCACGTTTGGTTGCAAGAGGGTTCAATCAGAAAGAAGGGGTAGACTTTGACGAGATATTCTCACCAGTGGTCAGACACACTTCAATCAGAGTTTTACTAGCAATGATGGCACAACAGGATCTTGAATTTAAGCAGTTAGATGTGAAGACAGCCTTTCTACATGGTGAGGTAGATAAGGAGATATACATGACTCAGCCAGAGGGATTTCAAGTTCCTAGCAAGGAAGATTTTCTGTGCAAGTTAAAGAAGTCCTTGTATGGACTGAAGCAAGCTCCTAAACAGTGGTATAAGAAGTTTGACAGTTACATGATCCTGCTGGGTTATAACAGAAGTCCATATGACTGTTGTGTGTATCACAGTCAGCTGAAAGATGGATCTAATATCTATCTTGTCCTGTATGTGGATGATATGTTGATAGCTGCTGGAAAGAAGTCTGATATTCAAAATCTAAAGAACCTTCTCAGTGCTGAGTTTGAAATGAAAGATTTGGGTGCGACCAAAAGATTTTGGGGATGGAGATCTCGAAGAGATATGAGTCAAAAAAGTAGTTCTTGTCTCAATAGGGTTATATCTGAAGATATTGGCGATTTGGCATATCATTTGCAAAACCAATAGATATTCCTGTGGCATCTAATGTTCACTTGTCTGTTTATGCTTCACAATCAGCAGATGAGAAGGAGTATATGTCAAAAGCTCCATATGCTAGTGCAGTTGGTAGTGTGATGTATGCCATGGTGTGCACTAGGCCTGATCTTGGTCAGGCAGTTAGTGTTGTCAGCAGGTTCATGGCTCAACCTGGAAAGGAACACTGGAAAGCTGTGAAAAGAATGTCCAGGTACCTTAGAGGTACAACTGATATTGGTCTCATTTATAAAAGATATGCTCAAGTCCGATCACAAAGCTCTTGTGATGCGATTATCATGCAGTGATGTGGATGATAGGAAATCAATGACTGTTTATGTTTTCACATTGGGGAATTCAGTTGTCAGCTGGAAAGCAACTCTTCAGGCAACAGTGGTTTTATCAACTACTGAGGCAAAATTTATGGCTCTTACTGAAGCATCCAAGGAGGGTATCTGGTTGAAAGGGCTAGTCAGGGATTTGGGGCTACATCAGGATTAAGCAGAGATTTATTGTGACAGTTTGAGTGCAATTTGTCTAGCTAAGGATCAGGTTCATCATGAGAGAACTAAACATATTGATGTGAGGTATCATTTTCTAAGGAATGAGAAAAGGGTTGTAGTGAAGAAGATCAGCACCAAAGAAAACCCTGCTGATATGTTCACTAAACCAGTTCAGCAGAGCAAGTTTCAGTTGTGTCTGGACTTGCTGAATATTCAAAGCTTATAATCTGGAAATCTG
Organism: Gentiana macrophylla; assembly: GCA_026214975.1. NCBI lineage: Eukaryota > Viridiplantae > Streptophyta > Magnoliopsida > Gentianales > Gentianaceae > Gentiana > Gentiana macrophylla. The sequence continues at coordinate 28,413 of JAOBSW010000433.1, forward strand.
GAAGCTCAGCTGAAGGCAGGTCAACTGAGTGGATTCTGTGGAGTAATCTGGTACAGTACATCTGCACTGATGAATACATCTGGTACAAGTACATATGTTTATGCAATCTGGTTGACTGTGAATGAGAGTTCAAGTCAAGGTGAAGATTTGTCAGCAAAGTGACTTAAACTCTACATCTGGTAGAACTAATCCTGTTATCAGCAGAATGATGGCCTGCTGAGAAGTGTATCCAAGTCTGTGAAAGTCAGTTGGGAAGTCTGCTGAGCTTTCTTCTGGTGTCAGCAGTCTGCTGGGGATCAGCAGAGTGTTTTGGATACAACTGAGTTCTACATCGGGGCAATGATCAGCTGAGTTGTGTCAGCAGAGTGACACAACATCTGGGGCATTTATGGCAATCCGACAAAGATTCTTGGCGGTTAGGGTTTAGGGATCTGCGTCTATAAACACCAATTGTATTGATCATTGTAAAGTATGTAATCCTTCTGAAATTTAGTGCATAATAAAATATCTCTTTTCTGTATGTGGAGTAGTCGGCACAACGCCATAAACCACGTTAAATCCTTGTGTTCTTCTTGTTTTATGTCCTCTGTGTGATTGTTTATGTTAGATTGCATATGTTAAATATATGTCTTGCATATGGATTTTCTATCTTGTTATAACAATACTTTACTCCTTTAATTATGGTAAGCCTTGTTAAAAAAAAAAAATTATGGCAAGCCTACAACATAATTAATAGTCCCAATATCATTTCAATTAATTAAAAATATTTGCTAATAAAGCAGTAGCATATTCCATTTGACATAAATAATAGAATCTTGCACGTTGAAATAGATGATAAAAATATAGAGTCAACTAAAGGAATTAACCAGAGATTTGGCAACACCGACGCTAGTCAACTAGAAAAACGTTAGATAAAGTCAAACATCGGCGTTGTAATACTTGAGTGGTAATTAGTGTATTTTAGAGTGAAATGACGGATGAAACGATCTGAATCACAGTTTAAATACGATTTAAAATCGAAGGTCGATGTAGTCATCCATCACTCCACATGAATGGAATGACGACATATGTATTTCCTCGCCCACGATCCCCCATAGCCTATGTTTGCGATACAGAGGCGGATCTACGTTAAAGTAAAGGGACGGACATCGCTAAAAATAAAAACACTCTACATTTTACCTATAGAAGAATATTTCGGACCCCGTGAAAAAATTTATTTAGTGAATTAAATATTTACGGACCCCGCTGAAAAAACATTCTGGGTCCGCCACTGACTGATACGTACACGGATACGCTGCACGACACGACACGGACACGACGATACGGCTAATTCCAAAATTTAAGGACACGACACGCCATCGTACGACACGTTATATATATATATATATATATATATATATATATATATATATATATTAAAGCCTCACACACCTGAAGATGAACCTTTCCTTTAATATTAATTCCATATAAATTAATATCATGACTAAGCCTTTGGTCAGAACTAGTCCCTTGAGTTATATTGTTCAACAACTTACTTTCCCCTACGTTTTCAATTGTAAGTTTGTCATGAATTGTTATCAATCTCCTCTCAGATTGTCTCTTTTGATTAAAAAAGGAATTTTTTTATAAAGTAGTCTTTGGTCTCTAGCAGGAGCCCAGTAAGAAAACCTAGGAACTGTTCAAAACAGATTCCTGTTTAAACTTGCATATGCATTCCTCCGCTTGCCTACTAGATAGTCCCTCATTTTTCTGTTCGAAGTTGACATGACTCGACCTTTGGACATCTACCTCTGCTTACGCTTTAATCCAATACTTAAACTTACATCATTAAATCTGCGATTAATAGCACGAAATTTAGCCAACCTTTGCATTAATGAAACGGATTCCTCTGATCAATGAACAAAGGGCCTTGGCATACAAATTTCTCCCCTGTCTCTTGACAGACCCTTAAGTGTGCCAATTGTGACGAAATCCAAAGATCTACGCACATCACTCTTGATCCTTCCCAACTCGTGGATATTCGCCCACATCGTATATACGTGAACCCATTTAAAACAGTTAATAAATTTAAAAATGTTGTAAATAAACAGATAATCAGCCAGAAATTATAACTTACACAGATTTCTTCCATGCAATGACTGAATGACTAAACAGTCAAAGAAAGTATACTTATAAACAATGTTTGCTTGCAGTGCACGCAACACCATATTTAATTTTATTTTTTTCAGCTTCTAAAATATTCTTCTGAACAACTTCCTCAACACGCTTGACTGACCCTTCACTGTTGCTAAGCCCAATACTGTTGTTGGGCCCAACAATATCAGATATTACATTACTTGAAGTTGTTGGATCTTGCGCTTTGTCGCAAATCTGGGCCGTCCAAATGGTGAAAGACGATCTCGCTATCTGAAAATGCATCTCCAGGTCCACAAGTTATAGCCTTGGGCTTTCCAATGTTGTCAGCTCGAGCACTAAGACAACGGCTCAAAGTGGGCTTCTTAAACCCACAGTGCCAGACATCAACATTATCCCTGCTGAAAATTTTAGACTTTATGTCAATTACTGGACCTCTAAATGCTAATTGATTGGGCCTCTTGACTGTTGATAACTTCAGAAAAGCTTTCATCTTGCAGTAATTGACATCGGCCTTAATATTAGCATTTTCCAAAACATAAGTAATTGACCAAGGACATTACTTGTCATTCAAGCTGGCATAAGCATTACCAAAATAGGTCATGTTCAAACAACAAGATACTGGGAACACGAACTCAGCATGTTTGCAATCAGGTTCATATAACCTATTATCAAAAACTCTAACCCTAACACAACCTTCAAAATTCATAGGACACTGGGGTCTGTACATCAACAGACAACTGTCTATCATTACAGACAGATTCTTCATCTTGTTAAAAGCCCTGTCAATGAAACTAGGGTATTTTAACTTCACAGAAACAACAGATGAACCTGATTTGATATCGGTGCAATCAGTCTCACCGTTTCTGCTATAGGAATTTCCATTCTATTGTAGATGCTTTTCCCAGAAAATACACAAAAAATCAATCAATCGGACTAAAGACTCAGAATTTTCTTCGCAGCAATCGATTGCTACAGTAGAAAGTCACTTTTAGGAATAGTAAAAAGCGCAAATTAGGGAAAATTCAAAAAGCACAATGATTGTGTTGCAAGACGATAGTTGTTAAAGCAGAAAAGTTGAAATATATAGCGCTTTTTACTATTGAACAACAGTAAAAGGTAATGATGATGACCGACAATATAGACTGTAGCCACGTGGTGGGGGACAGCTGCGTGGCTGCCTGCCCAAATCGAACCATGACACGTGGGCAAAACCTGTAATATTATATGGTTTTGCCACGTGTAAGGCCCGTATCAATTCGGCAAAGAATGAGGGACTTTAAAAGGCCTGAGGCCCTGAGCAAAACCATAGTAGTAAACAATTTGAGAACAAAGAAATCTCCCTCTCTATTTTCTCTCTCTATCATTAAAAAAAATGACTCGCAGAAACGCTCCATACAGATTACAAGGGAAATCTGTATTTTTAACATACCCACACTGCCCACTAATCCCCATCTTCCTAATAGATTAAATATATAATCTATTAAAAGATTATAATATTTGTTATGCAAGGGTGTGCACTGAACCCCATCAGAACGGTGAACCACACCTTCATTGCTTGGCTCATCTAGAACAAACGCTGGACACAAAAGACCCTAGGTTCTTTGACGTCAAAGAACCCAATGGGCAAAACTCATATCACCCAAATACTCGAGTGCCACGAAGTGATAAAAAGGTAGCTGCTTACATTGCCAGGGGGCAATTTCAAGAGAGGGGAGTGTTAAGGGCTTGTAGAAAAAGCCCAAAAAAAATAGGGGCTTTTATTATACAATCTATAACTACAGCCGCCGGCTCAGTGTGGGAGTCCTATCAATCACCCATATACCCAGATAATCATTTTCAGGGATAATTGTGTTAAATCAATTATTGATTAAGGAATATATGAACACTTTGACCGTTGTTCATCTCTTTCACCTGTAATGATTAAGGATTAACTTAACATTAATGGTCATGGGTTAATGACTAATTTAACATTAATGGTCATGGGTTAATGACTAACTTAACATTAAGCCTTCAGGGTGTCTGCGATGCATATTTAATTTTTTTAGAGAGAGAGAGAGAGAGTCAGAAGGAGGAATAGTATTTTTCAACTTCTTTACTACTAAGGTTTTGCTCACGGACTCAGGGCCTTTTATAGATATTCGACGTTTATACGGTGCCAAAAGAAATTGTGATTGGCCTTCACAATACTACAAATTGTAAAAATGATTGTCTATCAACAAGAAATATATAAACTTAATACGCGACTATTTATTAAATTATATTATAAATATAGAAATCGTGTATTTTAACGTTTCCATTGAAAAAAACTTAAATAAAGAAAAAAAACATAATTTAAAAAATTGGGTTCGGGAGTGTCGTCGTTAAGTGTAGGTGCCATGTCGGGGAGTGTCGACGGTGTGTCGGATATTAAAATTTAATCAGCCGACACGTGTCGGAACGTGTCGGTCGCGTGTCGTGTTGAAAATGTGTCGGACAGGACGCACGGCTCCCATATTGAAGTGTCGGTGCATCACAGCCCATAGCCTACCGCTGGATTATGTTGGAGAATTGGTGTATATCATCTATGAATTAGTTGTGTAAAATTATGTTATGAAATCTATTATGAGATTAATTTGAGATATGCTCTAAAATTATTTAATAGGAGCATATGATATCGATAATATCTACGTAACAAGTAGATAATGATGGAAATATGAATCACTAAATTTTAATATTGGGTGAATGAGAAATTAAAGCTCGAAATTGATGTGGATAAATTGTTTCCATATATGCAAGATATACATAAGTAATCGAATTCGTGTATATGAGGAACACTTGAGTTGTTCAAGAAAATAGATAACATTAATGTTCTTAATAAATATGGATAACATTTATGAAGTTCATTAATGTTAGTCATCTATATGGTTCATGAAATTGCAGTATAAAATCCTCTACATAATGGAAATGAAATAGATATACCAACAAAACTACAACACACATCATACTTCTGCATAATTTTAGTTGAAGAGTTTCTGAAGCACAGTAAGAGTTCGAAGTTGTTCAGGAGTTGAAGTACCTCCCTCTTGAACAGGTAAACTGTTGTATCCTGGGAGACAATTGCTTAACCGTGGGTACATGCCGGAGCAAATTTGTCTTAAGGACATAGTGCTACACTCACCTCAGTCTAATTTGGTTTGCATATCTTTTACTTTGAATATAACAATTTTTTTTATTAGTCCAGTAATCTTCTACAGTGGTAAGGTATATATTAACTGTTTTTTTAATTCTTATCATTTTATTAGGTAATATGTTCTAACAATCTTAAGCCAAATTTATCTCAGAGCTTTCTTATGCTCTGAAAAGAATTTGTATGCGAATAAAAATAAATTTTCAGTTCGTATTCTGAACAATTTTTTTTCCTAATCGAACTGAATATCACTTTTTTATATTCAATGAAATTCATCTTCTTTGGTCTCGTTGAAAACGAACCTGAAACTGATTTTTTATCTTCTGTTCTTGGACAGAAATGACGACTGTTAATGATGCGTCATTGACACCTACTGTTGATGTTGCGGCAAGTGGAAGTCTGAATCCACTATCAACTGCAATTGTGCCTACTGTGACACAATTTACTGTTACCGTGGCTAGTTCATCTCATGGTGAGAAGCCAGAAAAGTTAACGGGATGAATTTCAAGCGCTGGCAGCAAAAGATGCTGTTCTACTTGACTACTCTTGGTTTGGCAAGGATGCTTACTGAAGAGCAACAGGTTGTGCCTGCTGACAACATTGAACACAGAGCTCTGCTTGCTCTTGAGAGTTGGAAGCATAGTGATTTTTTGTGCAAATATTACATTCTGAACTGTTTAGACAATACTTTGTATGGTGTCTATTGTATTTTTGAGTCTGCTAAAGCATTGTGTCTTGCCTTAGAGAAAAAAATATAAAACTGAGGATGCAGGCGCTAAGAAATTTATTGTAGGTAAATTTCTGAAATATGAGATGGTCGATTCCAAAACCGTAATTAAACAGGTTGAGGAATTACAAATCATTATATCCGAACTTTTAGAAGAGGGTATGATTATTAATGAAAATTTTCAAGTAGCCTGTGTGATTGAGAAACTACGTTCATCATGGAAGGAGTACAAAAGTTGTCTCAAACACAAGTGAAAGAAAATGTCTATTGATGATCTGATTGTCCGACTCCGTATAGAGAAGGATAATAGATCATCTGAAAATAAACGTGTTGTGCAGGTTGGACAGGCCAAAGCGCATGTAGCTGAGGTCAAAAATCAGAAGATGAAGAAAACTAGACAATCTTCCAAGAAAATTGGTGAATCGTCCAAGAGACCACAAACTGCGTACAAGTTTAATGGTGAATGCCGCAACTGTGGCAAATTTGGGCGTCGTGCAAGTGAGTACCGTGGAAAGAAGCCATTTCAGCCAAAGGCACATATGGCTGAAACTGATGGTGATGATGACATGTTCTGCGTTGTGGTGACGGAATGCAATGTTGTTGGGAATCCAAAGCAGTGGTTTGTGGACACTGGAGCCACAAGACATGTTTGTGCTGACCGTGCAATGTTTTCAACCTATAAGGCTGGAGCTGGTGACAAACTGTGGATGGGTAACTCTTTCCATTCAACCATTCAGGGAACCGGGAATGTGGTTCTGAAGACGACTTCTGGGAAAAAGCTGACATTGACCAATGTTCTCCATGTTCCTGACATTCGTAGGAATCTAGTTTCTGGTGCTATGTTGAGAAAGACTGGTTTCAAGATGATGTTTGGTTCTGATAAGGTCATTCTAACCAAAAATGAAATGTTTGTCGGTAGAGACTATCCCACCGAGGGTATGTTTAAGTTGAATGTAATAGCCATTATGCCTAAGAATGTTGTGCCCGATGAGGTTAATAAAATTGCATCTACTTCTGCTTACTTGCTTGAGTCTTCTTGTTTATGGCATAATCGATTAGGACATGTTAATAATAAATCAATTCGTAGAATGATGAATTTATATTTATTACCTAATTTAAAGTTTAATCAAACTGAAAAATGCCAAATATGTGTCGAAGCTAAAATGGGTAAGGCACCATTTCCTTCAGTGGAAAGAAACACATAACCGTTAGATTTAATTCATACAGATTTGTGTGATTTAAAATTTGTGCAATCGAGAGGCGGTAAAAAATACTTTGTAACATTTATCGATGATTGTACAAGATATTGTTATGTATATTTGTTAAGTAGCAAAGATGAGACAATTGAGGCTTTTAAAAACTATAAGAATGAAGTCAAAAATCAACTTAGCAAACGAATAAAAAAGGTTCGTAGTGATAGAGGTCGTGAAAATGATGCACCGTTTAATGAACAATGTTCACAATCTGGCATTATTCATCAAACTACTGCTCCGTATACACCTCAATCAAATGGTATTACTGAGCGCAAAAACCGCACTCTAAAAGAGAAGATGAATGCTATGTTGATAAGTTCGGGTTTACCTCAGAACGTGTGGGGGGAGGCCATCCTCTCAGCAAATGTCATTCTTAATAGAATTCCATCTAAGAAGATGGATAAGGCCTCATATGAGTTGTGGAAAGGTCATAGGCCAAGCTACAAATACTTGAAAGTGTGGGGGTGTTTAGCAAAGGTAAAAGTGTTGTAGATATAGATATAAAGGGTATGCTCTAAAACAATTAATCCACTTGCCTTTCGTGCAAGTGGGAGATTGTTAGGTGTAGTGCCCGAAAGACAATTATATAATTGTTTTAGGACAGAATTAATAATTCATCTTATTATACACCGGCAGTTGGTGATAACACTAATAAAAACTACTAAACTAGATCAGTATATAGATACACCCTGAACATAGTGGGAGTATGGTTTGTCCATTACCCATTGCAGGACCTTACAGTCTATAGGGTAGATTGATGACCTATAGTCCTTTGTGGGCTGTGTAGGATCCTGATCATAGAGGTTGGTTTAAAATCCATAACCCTGTGTATGGAGTTTGATACTCCAGTTCTATTAAAACTCTTGTAGAACCACCTGAGTATCTCAGGCCCAGTAGGAGTAATTGGAACTACACGGAGAAGAGTCGAATGAATAGGAAAGTTTAACTTTCAACGCAAAGCTGAGTAATCTAGGGGTGATTCCCTAAGACTTCCTTGCCGAACAACGGAATCTGAACTCATTCAGAACATAAGGGTTTTAGCTAAGAACAAATAACGGATTCGTTACAAAGCAGAAAATATGGGTGATTCCCTAAGACCTTTTTGCGAGACTAACGATATCTTAATTTATTCAGAAAGAACCTTCGGCAGGATGCCTTCCATAGCTTATATCCTTTGGGGATTAAAGAAAACCTCTAGGTCATTTCAAAGTCATATATTTTAATATGTGGACTTGACCAGAATATTGATAAGTCTTTCGTAGACTGGGCATCAATATTAGTAAAGTAGTATGTAGATTAGTGTTTGTGAATGGTAACACTGAAACAGTTGGAAACAACAAGGGTGTGTTATCTGAAGTTAGAGTCTGACATGCCATCTCATTCTAAAGGATTTGATTCGCTCAAATTCTCGAGAATCGATCATTGGCAATCCCATCCATTCACCTGGTTAAGATATTCTTGCATTTATGCAACATTCAACGATGTAGTCTACCCTACCTCTCAGGAATGATTATCTAAACCTGCGGATGAATACTAAATGGGATGTTTAGTGAATCCTCAAGTCTCTTCGGGATAATGAGGAATAATATGCTAGTATATTCAGGTGCAAACTAGAATATAAGTGATAACACTGATTCTGGCTTTAGGTCAGATTGAGGATGATCGTTAAATCGATCTCGGTCTCAGTGTTTACTCATGTGATAAAGTAATATACAGTAAGCCAATGCCACTTCATTGTGAAAACATTAGAGAGGTAGCTCATAAGGATTTTGCAATCACTAGAGGTTATAAGATTAGATGGAAAGGCGATGTTTCGATCCCAAAGATTGACTCAAGCCGCCAACCTACCTGATCAGTGTACCGAGTCACATGGTATTCGGATTCTAAGCACGCGCGCTGGTCACCGACCTACCCGCGCGGCACACTCCGGTCGTGCTTGGAAGGATGAATTACTAAGATGCGCTTGGAGGTATGAATCTTGGGGATATGTCTCACTTGTTTTGAGCAAGTGGGAGAATGTTGTAGATATAGATATAAAGGGTATGCTCTAAAACAATTAATCCACTTGCCTTTTCGTGCAAGTGGGAGATTGTTAGGTGTAGTGCCGAAAGACAATTATATAATTGTTTTAGGACGTAATTAATAATTCATCTTATTATATGCATGTATGCTTATAATTAAGACACTACTGAAAACCCTAAGTACCTCGTTTATGTAATCACATAACTCAGTGTATAGCTATATACAAGAGGATTGAGTTAGTTGGAATTGGGACCCAAAAGAAACGTGGGCATTTATTACTTGGATCATATTCGCGATTTATTTACATACTCGAACAAATCGAAACTTGCAAGGAGAAAATTCGGCAATTGTAGCGTCTATAGGCTTTCTTATAATTTGGATATGCTATTTTGGGGTCAATCTATTTGGAGTAGGGTTGCATAGTTATGGTTCCTTTACTTTAACATATAATTAAATTCACGAACATATCTTACGACTTAGTCCGTAGCGTTTATTAATCTGAGTACGGGTCTCAAGATTAATTTGCTAATAATGTGCCCAGAACACTTTAGGTGTGTGATCTTATCCGGATTTATCGGTAATAGAAGTACTAGTGGGCATTTATATATGATGATAATCATATAGGGCTAGACCGATTTGATTTGAGTTCTCGATATAATTCCGTAATCGAGAAGTCTTATCAAATCACAAGATGATCATATATGGATTAATCTTAATCCTGAGGTGATCACAGACGATTGCTTAGACTAGAGTAGAGTTTGATGTGTTAGTAAGGATCACTTCGCAGTATGTGGTCCAACACTTCTCGTTGGCTCTATTCTGGGATGAGTGAGTAGTCTGTGCTATCACAGATATGGAATCCATTCCTTCCCTCGGGAAGTAGACAGACAGTTCCCTTATTTGTTGACCCTAGAAACTGATCGATGGGCCTAGTTCATATTATATTAGTTATGAACTAATTGATCACTAGGGGGTTAATGGTAAATAAGGATAATATGTTTCGAGAAGGGTTTACGGAGATATCCCGAATCGAAGTGAACAGTCTATGGAGGATTTATCCGTATGTAATGATTATATCAGTGGACACCTTATGACTCATAGTTGAGTGTAAGTTATCTATGTTCGGCAGAGTTCAGTTTCGGGTTTATGGTAGTGTAATTCCGGAATTAATAAATTGAATATAATTGTTCGGTTTGACGAATAATTTTATTTAATTTATTGTAGCTACTGAATATGGGTCCATGGTCCCCGACGTGGCTACTAATATAGCATATATGTTTTCTCGTCGTTTCACCTCAATTATTATTAAATAGTTGGATTGGACTGTTTAATAGATATGCGGATTAATTGTTTAGTTGGACTAGATAATTAAATACGCGGAAAAGAAATTTTTTCGTGGACTCGGCCCAATGTGTCAAAAAATGCGCATGGACCTTTATTTAATAAGGGTGGACGCATTTTGTAAATTAATTGATTATTAAGGAATTAGTTTTCTTGGATAATTATTTAGCATGTGATTTATCTTTTATTTGTTAATTGATAATTCATGAAATATTAGATAATAATATTATTTATCCTAATTTGTTTGGGATAATTATTTTATTTATCTTTTATTTGGAATAAGGATTAATCTAATAATTATCTCTTAATTATTAAATCCTTGGAGGACAAGGATTACTCTCCTATATAAAAAGAGTTCTCCCAAGCCTTAGGACACACTTTGAATTTCGAAATATTGGAGGAAAATAGCTTAGAAATTTCGGCTATTTTTCCTTGGGTTTGAGTTTTAGAAGAACTTCGGGTTTTTCTGAGGTATCATATCGAGGAGGTCCGGCGGCTTGAAACACCATCCACTTGGTGGTGCTTGGAGACACACGTTGGAAGACTGTGGCTTCTCATCTAGCTTGTATCTTGGATTGAAGATTGTTCTTGGAGTTTATTCACCATAAACTGGTAAGCAATCTAACCCCATCGTAGGTTAGATCTATTATTTTATGTATTTTGGTTGACTAGATCTAGACCTTAGACTTTCCGCTGCATAATCGGGTGGATCTTTGATCCATCCGGCGATATTACATCCTACAAAAAGTTCCTAAACCTAAACAAATAAAGATTGGTCCTAAAACGATAGATTGCATATTTATCGGTTATGCAAATAACAGTAGTGCATATTGATTTCTAGTGCATAAATCTGACATCCCTGATGTACATGTGAATACCGTCATGGAGTCGAGAAATGCTGTGTTTTTCGAGGATGTCTTTCCTAACAAAGACATAAACAATGAAAACACGTGTTCAAATAAGCGGACGCATGAATCCACAGAGGATACCACTCCAGAAAATGAGGAAATCGAACCTCGTAGAAGTAAACGGGCTAGGACTTCAACGTCATTTGGTCCGGATTTTCACACCTATATGGTAGAAAACGATCAAAAAACATATGTTGAGGCTCAAATCCAGAAGCGCCTTACTGGAAAGAAGCAATAAAAAATGAAATAGACTCCATTATGCAAAATCACACTTGAGAATTGGTTAATATTCCCGCAAAGCGTAAAGCACTCGGTTTTAAGTGGATATTTAAGAAGAAACTTAAAGCTGATGGATCTATTGATAAATATAAGTCCAGATTGGTAGCCAAAGGTTATCGACAAAAGGAAGGTCTTGATTTTTTCGATACATATTCACCGGCAACTAGAATCACTTCGATAAGGGTTCTTATTGTGATCGTTGCGGTCTATAACTTGGAAATCCATCAAATGGATGTTAAGACTTCTTTCTTAAATGGTGAATTGGAGGAAGAAATATACATGGAACAACCCGAGGGATTTGTAATTCCGGGGCAGGAACACAAGGTGTGTCGACTCGTTAAATCATAGTATGGGCTAAAACAAGCGCCAAAACAATGGCACCAAAAATTTGATCAAACAATGTTGTCAAATGGGTTTAAATTTAACGAGTGTGACAAATGTGTCTATATCAAGAACAATTCTAATTCTTATGTGATAGTATGTCTTTATGTTGATGACATGTTAATCATAGGAAGTACTCGTGACATAATCATGAATACTAAGAAGATGTTGACACGGAATTTTGATATGAAGGACATGGGAATTGCAGATGTAATTTTGGGAATTAAAATCTCTAGAATGTCTGGTGGGCTTGCGTTGTCACGGTCTCATTATATTGAGTCTGTTCTAAAAAGATTCAATCTCTTTCATGAAAGTCCAGTAAAAACTCCAATTGACTTGAGTTTGCACTTAGTCAAGAACAAAGGTGAGCCTGTGTCTCAGTTGAAATATTCACAAATCATAAGATGTCTGATGTACATAACCAATTGTTCTAGACCCGACGTAGCCTGTGTTGTAAATAAACTAAGCAGGTTTACGAGTAATCCAAGTGAGGATCATTGGAAAGCTCTGAATAGGATACTAAGGTACTTAAAGTTTACAATGAATTTGGGATTATGTTATACATGATATCCAGCAGTACTAGAAGGATACTGTGATGCGAATTAGATATCTGACTCCAAAGATTCGAAAGCCACAAGTAGATATGTATTCACTATTGGTGGTGCTGTAGTGTCATGGAAATCCACAAAGCAAACATGCATAGCTCGTTCCACGATGGAAGTTGAGTTTATTGCATTAGACAAGGCAGGAGAAGAAGCAGAATGGCTTCGTAATTACCTAGAGGACGTTCCATGCTGGACTAAACCTATCGCTCCAATAAGCATACACAGTGATAGTCAGTCGGCTATAAGTCGAGCACAAAACAGTATGTATAATGGTAAGTCTCGACATATACGTCGCAGACACAATACTATTAAACAACTGATCTCTAATGGTGTGATTTCCATCAATTTTGTTAGATCGAAGGAGAATCTTGCGGATCCGCTTACAAAAGGTTTACCTAGAGATCAAATGTCAAAATTGACACTCGGAATGGGACTTAAGCCTATTACGACAGAAACTTTGTAATGGTAACCCAACCATGTTGACTGAAGATCCCAAGATCATAGTTCAAAGGGACAACTAAGTTACGAAGCTTCAGTGAACACTGAATAAAAGTGTTATCTGTCAGTAGTATATAAGGTTAGGTGAAAACTTTTAATGATTCCTATAACTTGGTGAATGCAAGTGGGGTATGGCGGAATACTCTTGATAGGAGATTGCCTATGTAAGTGTGAAGTGGGGCTGCTTCTATGAGAATTCAGAGACTAGAATTCTTTAACGCACTTTCTGAAACCAGGGGTGATTCATGGCCAAAATGAACACAATCATGAGAACCAAATACGGTGCTAAGGGAAATATTGTGTGAGTGCTATTATGCTGGTTTTACAATAAAGATCGAAGCGATTCAAGACATAGTTCAATGAATAGCCGAGTAGATCCGATAGTATTTCACTAAAGGAGTTCAAAGCCAGAAGCTACCTCTGCTGATGCAATATTTTTCTGTCAGAAATCTCTTTAGAGTCTTCATTTGCATTTGCATTAATTTTCATTCATGTGGGGTATTGTTGGAGAATTGGTGGATAACATCTATGAATTAGTTGTGTAAAATTATGTTATGAAATCTATTACGAGATTAATTTGAGATATGCTCTAAAATTATTTAATAGGAGCATATGGTATCGATAATATCTACGTAACAAGTAGATATTGATGGAAATATGAATCAGTCAATTTTAATATTGGGTGAATGAGAAATTAATGCTTGAAATTGATGTGAATAATTTGTTTCCATAAATGCAAGATATACACGAGTAATCGAATTCGTGTATATGAGGAACAGTTGAGTTGTTCAAGAAAATAGATAACATTAATGTTTTTAATAAATATGGATAACATTTATGAAGTTCATTAATGTTAGTCATCTATATGGTTCATGAAATTGCAGTATAAAATCCTCTACAGAATGGAAATGAAATAGATATACCCACAGAACTACAACACACATCATACTTCTGCATAAATTTAGTTGAAGAGTTTCTGAAGCACTGTAAGAGTTCGATGTTGTTCAGGAGTTGAAGTACCTCCCTCTTGAACAAGTAAACTGTTGTATCCTGGAAAACAATTGCTTAATTGTGGGTACATGCCGGAGCAAATTTGTCTTAAGGACAGAGTGCTACACTCGCTTCAGTCTTATTTGGTTTGCATATCTTTTACTTTGAATATAACAATTTTTTTTAGGGAAACTTGAAGAAATATGCCCGAAAAGTTAAAGTTTGGAAAAATATGCCTGAAAAGTAAACATTTGAAAAATATGTCTGCTTCCGACACATGAGTACCGCATGAGTGCCGCATGAGTTGATGCATATTTTTTCCAAACATTTACTTTTCCGACATATTTATTTAAACTTCCCATTTTTTTATTAGTCTAGTAATCTCCTACAGTAGTAAGGTATATATTAACTGTTTTTTAATTCTTATCATTTTATAGGGTAATATGTTCTAACAGATTACAATTACAAACATCCCAAAAGAAACCGTATTTGTGAATTTTGAAAATATAAATAATTTTATCAAAAGGGCAGTCCAATTGGCAACCCTTTTCCTTCGCACACGGTAGTGGACAGTGTGGACAACTATGTCCCTTTATTGTGAATCCCAGTTTTCAGTTATTCTTGTCTGTTGAGTTGAGATACTTATAGCCAAATATAAAAACAAATGCAAGAAATTAAAGGGGAAATTCCACCCCACCCCTCTCATGTATTTTAGAACTGATAAGATACCAAGCGTCTGTTGGTGATTTAAGTATAATCACAAGCCATTGAGGTTATCGGGGTTTAGTACAAAGGTGGTTATGCTCGTAAAGCTAAATATAAGTATGGAGGTGCGGAGCAAGACGCTTATATAAGTGTTACTGAGTGTACGAATGTGAAATAAAAATCCAAATTTTCGATTGAGAGCTATCCGTACGGATAAGAATCTATGGAAAATTAGGGATTAGGACATATTCCATATTTTTTTTAATTAACAGTCTTAGTTAACATTTTTTATAGGCTGAAGGACATAATTTTAATAATATGACCGAAATGCCCTTACCTAACCCATTCTAATTGCATAACCTAATTCTACGGCTTATCATTTCTCGCTTTGCAGAAATCGCTGATGAAGAACAAAAATTGCTTGGACGAAGTTCAATTGTAAATCCGCTATTGATTCTTTTCTAAATTCGCATTATCAATCATCTAATTCAAAGGATTCATTGTCAGCAGATCATTGATTCATCATGTGTATTTGCCAAAAAAAAAATTCTGGTTATTGTTCAACGGGAGTGAGTTTTATGAATGATATTTCAATCATCTTAATGGAATTGAACATAAATCTGAGTTTCTTAAGTTTAATTCGTTATTCATCCCGACTTTGATGTTTATTTTACGAAATTGTGTGTTTGATGAGGAATATTGTGATTCATCTTGATTTTCTTTGATTCCTTTGTTACCCCAATAGTAGAACATAAATCTGTGTTTTATAAGTTGAATTTAAATCTTCCTAATGAATTTGAACATAAATCTGAGTTTTTCAAGTTTAATTTATTTTTCATCCTGAGTTTGATGTTTATTTTCTGAATACTTTGTGTTTGATCAGAAATAGCGTGATTCACTGCTGATTTTCTCTGAGTACTTTGTTGATTCACTGTTGATTTTTAGTGTACTTGTTGTGCTAATTAATAGTAACATTTGAATTTCTGATGTACTTTATTTTCTCTGATTACTTTGTATTTTTAGTGTAATTGTTGTGCTAATAGTAACATTTAAATTTCATGTGCCCTGTTCATCTGTTCATGTGTCTGTTCGTAGGGAAAATTAGACCATGTGTTCGGAAGGCAAGAGCAAATCGAACGTGTTACTCAAATATTAGGTCGTAGGACAAAGAACAATCCCTGCGTTATCGGTGAGCCTGGAGTTGGAAAAAATTCTATCGGTGAAGGGCCTTGCTCAGTGCATTGTCAATGGTGACATGGAAAGACGGTACTAGATAGCGACCAACTGATACATTATTTCACTATTCTTGCTTCTCTCTTCAACGTGATATTTATTTTCGTTATTCCACTTTTGCTGTGATCAAGCCCCTTTAATTTGTATTAGTTTTGTCTTTCCTGAGTGTGTATATATACTGATTTTTCTTTCAGAAAAATTAAGTTACAACGACCTACTGTTCTGAAGTGTGCATTTTTTACATGTAATCTTGCTTTAAACATGCCTTTGGTTTACTTACAAATTGTATCATGAAATTAACTCATTTGATTGTGTTTAGTGTAGTGTGCTTTTAAAAATGTTGTTGTTTCTTTGGTGCACATAGGCATCTGTTGCTTCCTTTTGTTCTAGGTTTGTTCATTACTTATTATCCTCCTTTAATATAAAGTGATTATGTGTTTGTTCTGGATGATAGTACTTTCCAAATCATGGTTTGTATTTTAAAACAAATAAATGTAGACCTCGTTGTGCTGTGCCAGAATTTAGTGTGTTTTTATAGGATGTTGCTTCTTCTATAATGAGAATGAGATGATGAAGGGAAGAAATGGAAAAAAAAAGGGTTTAGCATAATGTTTTAGATTGTTGAGAAGACAATGCAATGCACCAAGACATTTCCTGACATACTATTACTTTAATCATGCAGAGCTCTTATACAAATTAAAGGGCCGATCGACTTTAAAAAAGTTGATTAATATAAGAAGTCAGATCATTAGCGCAGTGCCTTGATAATGTTGCTACACTCTAAGTTGATGTGCTGCATTTAAAGAGATGCTTTGGATATGGGTCTTTTGGTAGCCGGAACAAAATACCGTGGAGAGTTTGAAGAAGGTTAAAGAAATTGATGGAGGAGATTAAACAAAGTGATGAAATTATACTATTTATCGATGAAGTGCACGCCTAATTGGAGTTGAGGGGCATGACAGGTGCAATTGATGCTACTAACCTTTTGAAACCTGCTTTGGCTCGTGGCGAACTACAAGTTAGTGAACAAATATCTGTAGTTATTTCATAACTATTTCACCTTTATTCACAATCAAGGAACTAATTGTCAAAGTCATTATTTTATTTGTCCTGATAGATATTCTATGTTCAATTATCAGTCATGTAAGTCAAAGAGTGCTAATATGTAGTCGATTTTATAGTGTATTGGGGCTACGACACTTGATGAATACCGAAAGCACATTGAGTAAGATGCAACATTAAAGAGAAGATTTCAGCCAGTTAAGGTACCGGAACGCTCTGTGGATGAGACTATTGAGATATTGAAAAAATTTGCGAGAGCGTATGAAATCCATCACAAAACCGTTACATCGACGAGTCCTTGGTTGCCGCAACCCATCTAAATTTTAATTATGCATTTTTGTAATGTTCTGCTTTTTTGTGTTTGTAGAATTATGTTCATTATTGTATTATATGTTATGTAAAAAAATGGATGCTTGACCAAATAATCAAAAGTGATAAGAATTTCACCAAACTCTTGTTTTAATAGTCTTTGTTTCATTTTGAGAGTTGATTTGATATTGTCACTCCATTTTTCATGAGATTCACTGTTGAAATTTATTAGTGAATATTAATAGTGAATTTTTGAATAACAGTGAATTTTGCTAATGAATTTCGAACAAACGTAATTTTTGACACTAGCATTGTAGTTAGTGAAGTAATGACTCAAAATCATACATGTACTAATGAACCAAGAGACAAAAAAAGAGATTATATAATAATAGAAATATGTAAACATTGATTAAAATAATTGTGTCCTTCTCCCCACTAATTCAAATCACTTCAATTTAGAACATACATATGAAAATAAGCCATGGTGTTCACTTGGCATCTACACGTTAATAGTGATGTTTGGCCTACATATGAAGATAAGTTGTGAATGCCCTACTTTCTGGTACGTATGTTGTTATGATATTGTCCAACACTTGGTCTTTTCGCTTCTTTGCACATATCCTCTTCTCTTCAATAGCTTTGAAGAAAATCTTGAATGACAAACAGTGAATCCCGAAAATCAGTGAATTTTCCCAGTGAATCCCGAAATCAGTGAATTTCGACATTGAATTTTGAAAATGAATCCCGAAAATCAGTGAATTTCGACAATGAATTTGAAAATTAGTGAATTTCGACAGTGAATTTCGGCAGTGAATTTAAACAGTGAATTTCGACAGTGAATAAATAGTTTTGTCCTTTATGCAAAAGTTTCAAAAGACTGTCCTTCTACTCAATTGTTGAAATATTTTTGTCCTTCTCCCTCATTCCCCCCTAATTCAAATCACTTCAATTTAGAACATACATATGAAAATAAGCCATGGTGTTCACTTGGCATCTACACGTTAATAGTGATGTTTGGCCTACACATGATGATAAGTTGTGAATGCCCTATATTCTGGTACGTATGCTGTTATGATATTGTCCAACACTTGGTCTTTTCGTTTCTTTGCACATATCCTCTTCTCTTCAATAGATTTGAAGAAAATCTTGAATGGAGTTTCTTGAATAAGGGTCTTGTGACTGTTTGTTAATTTTCCCCTTATTTATGATGTCATATACATCCAATAGGTATGTGATATTGTTTCGGTATTGATCATACCTGCAAAAGATGAATGTAGACAACACATTTTTTGTTGGTTAATATATTTAGCTTCTGAATCAAGGTTAGTACTCGTGAATATGACATTCACATACATTTATCATCAAAATTCAATCAGTAGTGAATATTCTCATGAATCAAACTTTTCAGAACATAAGTGCTAGAAAACAGTTAACCATGAGCCTAATAACCAAGAAGGTAAAACTAAAGTAGACATGATAAGTAAGGAATCATTTGAATTTAAAAAACCAAAACTTGGTGCTGTAAGAAAGATGAACAACATCACTATCATTGCATGTAAGTAGTGAATGCATGTTAAAGTGAATTTGAGTGAATATTCAATACTTGGCTCAGTGAATTTTCTCAGTAAATCAGACTTTTATGAACTAAAACATTAAAAAAAAAAAAAGACAGATGTAGGACAAAAGAACTACATTTTTTTCCAAACCTGTAATTTTATTCATTAAAAATAAAAATTACAAGGTTTGTGCTTGCCTCCTCAACACCCATTGTGTCATCAATGTATAGCCCTACCTCCTTAAAACCCTAGTCTGCAAAACCCGGTGTGGGAAAAAACGGGTGCTAGGGAAAGAGTATAGGCCCTATATATTGGCAAACCCCATCCGAAAAAGAAAAAAAAGGTGATCTACAAATCACCCAAAACCAGTCCTATTACATCAAGAGCAAGAAAAACAGAGCATACTGAAGGACAAAGCATGAAAACAATGGTAAACAACAAATGCTAACGGTCATCACTAGCAAACATGGAAATCCATAGTTGCATCTTCTTAATTACACCGCAAAACTAAAGAGGGAAAAACTTATGTCTGCGAGATCCATCTTCACAACAATTCAAAGATTATATCTTCCTCTTTGTTATTGCTTTCATCATCACCTAAAATAATTCATACAACAACGCAATTGGAGTCCATTCGCTAAGATCAAGCACAATATTAATATAAAAGAAGGAGCACAACTGCTTTCACTCTTCATAATCTATGAAGAGTGCTTCAGGGGCATAATGCTATGTGGTTGTTCACTGATTACTTCAAAAGTGATTACTTCCACACACAAAAGAAAATTAAGAAGACAAACGAGCTACATTAATGTTTAACAAGTGAACTAATCTTTATATGTACAAGAAGTCGGATATACATTAAACACCTTGATTGTTCACACCGAGAAAACAATCGAAATGATAGATATAACATGCACTAAATAAAGGAAAACAGATCGTTGAATTTGTCCAATTATGAATGCCAGTATTTAATTAAAGGGAAACAGAGCGTTGAATTTGTCCAATTATGAATGTCAAGATTAAAACTTGTTTTTATAAACAAGTGAATGCATATTAAATTGAATTTGATTGAGAAAATAATCAAAATTTCACTAAGCCAAGTATTGAATACGTATTCAAAGCGAATTTCACTGAGAAAACAATCAAAATTTCACTAATCGCACATAATCCTTAGTGATTTCACAACGAAGAACAATTCCTTTAAAATTCAGCAGAGCAATGAACTTGCAGATCAAATCCATTCCTGGTTTTCCTTGATGTAATTTCCCTACCAATGTATTCTAGAATTTCGCTGCAAGAGAAGCTTTAATTTTCTGCGGAATCGTAATTGCCGGCTCACCTTTAACTGTGCCGTGAATAAATTTTGGGGGAGCCGGAAAATTTGCGGCCTTTGTTGAGAGAAATTTGGGGATTTGCAGCTGGAAGAAATGTGTCGATTTGCAGCGGGAAGCAATTCGTTGCACATCTTTTTTTCTGGAATTCGCAGAAAATTATGGATGATTGAGCAGGGGATTTGGTTGAGAGCAATTTGGGATGAAGACGTCATTTTTCCTAAAGCAGAGTTTGTTTTTATTATGATGGGTAAAAGTGTCTTTTTAGCTATATTTTTGTCCTTTATGCAACTTTTTTTCAAACTTGTCCTATTTACTAATTAGTGAAATATTTTTGTCCTTTTGTCTCATTACCCCAAGAATCTATCCGTACGGATGAAAGGCTGAAAATGTAAAATTTCGATACTGTGATTTATCCGTCCGGATGATAACTGCATCCGTACGGATGGGTACCTGTGGTCGGAAAACTGATTTTGGTGTCTTTTGGCCGTTTTAAGTGGGTACAACTAAATGGTACCTTTTCCTTTGGTGTCAATCACTTAAAGCACGTATTCCTTTGCTCTTTTTCAGATCCAAGTGCTATATATAAGCAAGTTTACATTGTTAAAAATAAGAATAACAATTGTAAGCATCCTTGTTAGATATTCTATATAACTCAACACTTCTAAGTGTTCTTTAATCTCTTGTCCAGAGTTTAAAGGTTGTTCTCTCAGTTTTATCTCACTTAAATATTCGTGATACCCGGGACAAAGCATAGGGTCGAATAATTTAAGAAGGACAATGATTTATCGTGAAACGGAGAGGATCCAAATCTCTTCTTTTGCAGGAATTCAAAGCATTGTCGATCATCTTCACACCCTCAAATTACAACATTCTTCTTAAATTATTGTTTTGATCACAATGGTGAATGCAAAGGATTTGATGATGAATTTCGGGAAACTAGACAAGTTTGAAGGCGTTGATTTCCGGAGGTGTCAAAGGAAGATGCATTTCCTTCTCACAACATTGAAAGTGGTATATGTTCTTAGCACTGAGATACCAGAAGTAGATGATGATGCACCATTGGAGGAATTGCGAAGGCGAAACAAATGGGAAAATGATGACTACATCTGTCGTGGTCACATTGTTAACGGTATGTCTAATTCGTTGTTTGATATTTATCAAAACTTTGCATCTGCAAAAGAATTATAGGATGCACTAGAAACTAAATACTTAAATGAAGATGCATCTGCTAAAAAGTTTCTAGTTGGTAATTTCATGAAATACATGATGGTAGATACACGGTCTGTAATTGAACAATTCAATGAACTTCAACGCATTTTAGGACAGTTTGCACAACACAAAATGGAAATGGATGAATCCATTTCTGTTTCTAGTATCATTGATAAACTACCACCATCATGGAAAGATTTTAAGCATATGTTAAAACACAAAAAGGAAGAACTCTCCTTGGTTGAACTTGGTAGCCATCTGCGCATTGAGGAATCCCTCAGGGCGCAGGAGAATGTAAAATCCAAGGGAAAGGAAATCGATGAATTGACATCCATTCATGTAATGGAGGCCAGTGAGTGTTCCAAAACTAACAAAGGAAAAGGTAATGGTAAGAAAAAGAAACCATTCAATGCTGGCAACAAAGAATCCGGAAAAAGGCCAAAGGGTGCCTGTTGGATTATGTGGAGAACAATGATTCTCAAGTCGAGTCTTCTGAACTTCGAAGAAGTAAGAGGGCTAGAATAGCAAAGACATTTCCACCGGAATTTGTAACTTATTGGGTAGAAGGTTCGAGAAATGAAGTTGGATATCAATACTCATATTGTTACAATATTGAGGATGATCCAAGAACATTTTCTGAGGCAATGGAATCTCAGGATGTATCATTTTGGAAAGAAGCCATCAATGACGAGATGGATTCCATAATGGGTAACAATACGTGGATTCTTACAGATTTACCACGTGGTTGCAAACCGTTAGGTTGCAAGTGGATTTTCAAAAGGAAAATGAGAGTTGACGGTACTGTTGACCGATATAAAGCCCGGTTAGTTATACAAGGAAAAAGGAAGGTATCGATTATTTCGATACTTATGCTCCCGTTGCTAGAATCTCCTCAATCAGGTTATTGATTGCCTTAGCCGCAATTCATAACTTGGTGATCCATCAAATGGATGTTAAAACAGCATTTCTAAATGGATATTTGGATGAAGAAATATACATGAAGCAACCAGAAGGTTTTATTATGCCCGGTAACGAGCATAAAGTATGTAAACTTGTAAAATCATTGTATGGACTTAAACAAGCTCCTAAACAATGACATCAAAAGTTTGATGAGGTTGTCTTGTCTACTGGTTTTAAGTTTAACCAATCAGACAAGTGTATTTATAGTAGATTTGATGATACCGGCAATGGTGTGATAATCTGTCTATATGTCGATGACATGTTGATTTTTGGTACGAACCAAAGTCAGGTTGATAAGTGTAAAGAACTCTTATCTTCTAGATTATCTATGAAAGACATGGGGGAGGCAGATGTTATTCTGGGTATTAAAATTAAAAGAAATCAAGGAGGATTTTCACTAACACAGTCTCATTATATTGAGAAAGTGTTGAAGAAATTTAATTGTGAAAATTGTACTCCGGAAAATTCTCCCATGGAGCCTCATGAGAAACTTGGACCTAATAAAGGTGAAACCGTGAATCAACTTGAATATTCACGAGTCATTGGTTGTTTGATGTATGCAATGACTAGTACACGATCGATATTTCCTATGCGGTTGGGAAACTAAGTAGATATACTAGTAACCAGTAATGCTGTCATTGGAGAGCGGTTGTTCGTGTATTGAGATATCTTAAGTCTACCAAAGACTTTGGTTTGACTTATGTTGCATATCCTTCGGTGATTGAAGGATATTCAGATGCTAGTTGTATATCTAATGTAGAAGATCATTCTTCTACTAGTGGACGGGTGTTTGTTTTAGGTGGAGGTGCCATTTCTTGGGCTTTTAAGAAACAGACATGTATATCTAGCTCGACTATGGAGTCGGAGTTTATTGCCTTGGCAAAGACCGGAAAAGAGGCGAGAATGGCTTGAGAATTTGATTCATGAAATTCCTCATGGCCTAAACCAATATCACCAATATCTATCCATTGTGATAGTTCATCTACACCGCCCAAAGCGTATAGTCATGTGTATAATGGTAAGTCACGACACTTAGGCGTTAGACATACAGCTGGTACGTGAGTTGATCTCTCACGGGTGATATCGGTTGTGTATGTGAGATCTCAAAGGAATTTAGTGATCATTTGTGAAAGGATTAGCTAAGGACTTATTACAAAAGTCGGTTGTCGGGATGGGTCTACAACCTTGTATAAGTTTCGATAATGGACGCCCAATTTCCCTTTGGTACAATGCCTTAGGCTAAATTCAATGTGGTAAGCTTCGTTATTGGAAACTTGAGCACATATATTAATCCCGAAGGTATGTGCAATAAACCTGTGAAGTTAGGTTGAAGTTTACCTTCTTAATGAATCTTTTAAGAGTGCTAATGCAAGTGCACGGTAAATTAAAGATTCACCTATATGAGTTTGAGGTATGGCCGCTTCAAGGAAAGTTGGGTTGACTTTCTATATGCTCAAGAATGGATATGGACACAAGGCCGGATTTCAATAAATGGTGTCAAGAATAATACTTTGAAGTAGTCGCAATTCATGTGTATTGTTATGTACATGTATTCAAAATGTGTAAAGAGGTTCAATGCTTAGTCACACCCCAATACTCGAATATTTGCGTGTAATAATACTAGGTGGAAATTCAATCTTCGTGATATTTTCATTGAAGCATGAGTTGGTTTATATTATGATTGTTGTTTATACTAAACCATGGATTACACTTAAATGGGGGAGGAATGTTGGTGATTTAAGTATAATCACAAGCCATTGAGGTTATCAGGGTTTAGTACAAGGGTGGTTATGCTCGTAAAGCTAAATATAAGTATGGAGGTGCGGAGTGCACGCTTATATAAGTGTTTACGAGTGTACCTATGTGAAATGAGAATCCAAAATTTCTTATTGAGAGCTATCCGTACGGATGAAAGGCTGAAAATGTAAAATTTTGATACTGTGATTTATCCGTCCGGATGATAACTGCATCCGTACGGATGGGTACCTGTGGTCGGAAAACTGATTTTGGTGTCTTTTGGCCGTTTTAAGTGGGTACAACTAAATGGTACATTTTCCTTTGGTGTCAATCACTTAAAGCACATATTCCTTTGCTTTTTTTCAGATCCAAGTGCTATATATAAGCAAGTTTACATTGTTAAAAATAAGAATAACAATTGTAAGCATCCTTGTTAGATATTCTATATAACTCAACACTTCTAAGTGCTCTTTAATCTCTTGTCCAGAGTTTAAAGGTTGTTTTCTCAGTTTTATCTCACTTAAATATTCGTGATACCCGGGACAAAGCATAGGGTCGAATAATTTAAGAATGACAACGATTTATCGTGAAACGAAGATGATCCAAATATCTTCTTTTGCAGGAATTCAAAGCATTGTTGATCATCTTCACACCCTCAAATTACAACAGGTTCTGAGTTTTGCCGGGTGCACAAGCTCTTGTATTTTGGAACTGAAATAATTGTGTTTGTATTTAAAATTAGACATATATTGTGTTTTCCTTAATGATATTGGTAGATTTGGCTTTCAAAAAAAAATATATATATATATATTGATAGATTTGATGAAATGGCGTTAAAATTCCAAAAAAAGATATCCTACCTGGACTCTACCATTTTTATTTCAAGTATTTTAACCTAATCAAATAATCTTTGATCATTAGATATGATATAACCTGATTATCTCCGTCGAGACAATCAGGAATAAAAATGAATGGAAAATGATATATTCCTACACATAGTGTGTAATGGGCAATCATCATATGTCTTATTGATTAAAATGCATTATTTTAAATGAATAAATAAGACATATATATTGTGATTGCCATTATACACTATGTGTAGTGGATGTTACACCTTCTAAATGAATACACGGCTCAAACGTATGTGTTAATTAACATCTCCTTTCAATAGCATTTTCTTCTTTGAGGTTTCTTCCTCCAACAATGTATCAAAAAAAACTCCTTAGACACACAAAAGATATTAGGATAAAATTTAGCGCTAGGTTAAAAAGGGACACACCACACAAATCTTGGGAATATAGTCTTTTTGTTCAGAAATGGTAGAAATGATTTTTTTAGGCCTCTAAATCTTCGCGTTTTAGGTGTTTTTAACCAAACTAAACCCTAATTGGGAAGGAACCCTATAGTGATTGAGGACCTTAAGATCGCAGCATTTGTGAAAAAAATGAGAAAATCATGGTCAAAATAACTAAAACACAAACAAGAATTTGTTGAAAAAATGCTATATAGCCAATTCTCCCTAAAATTTATATAAAAATAAAAAATAAAAATAAAAAAAAACCACCCAAAATAGAAAGTGAAATTGCTCAAGAACAAAAATGGCAATCTTCATGAGTCACAACATATTGGACAACGTATGAGTCCATTTTCATTACAATGTGGACACCTTTGAAACCCATATTCAGATTCCTCATACTCTGTATCTTCTTTTTCTTCATAGTATATTTTACAGCTCCCTGAACATGTATCACAAGGTACAAACCTAACATCCCCACACCCTTCACAACCTCCTCTGCCATTTCCGCCTTCTCCACCGTCTTCATCCACCGTTTCACAACCCTCCACAGCCTTCTCCAGCTCGCCTTCTTCCTCCAGTTGCCGGATTTCCTCTGCACCACCTATGTATTTTCTCCCTATGAACACCTTGGGCAACGAACCGCCTTTAAACCATTCTTCTCCTAACAACTCTTTCAATTCATCTTTAAATCCAGAATGCATTGAAACATCCCTCTCATCGACCTTTAATTTTAGTCCCTTGAGAATTGATCGGACATTGCAGCAATCATCGTATGTTTTTCTTACGGTCCTTAAGGTTGTGAAATACACCACCAATTTCTCCTTTACTATCGGATTTTTGTAAAATTCATGGATCCCATTTGATATTTTATTGGAATCATCGGTTACATTCAAAGGTTGCTTTTGGCCGTCGTGGTTTTCGGTACTGAGTGGATTTACCGGCGGGAGGAAATGATTAGCCGGCGGGAGATCTTCCAACGCTTTCCTAAACGTAGCAATCACATCAGGATCGAATTCCGAGTCTATAGAAGTGTCGTTTGAGGTTAAATCGGATTCGTCATCGGCCGAATCTAACCAAACCGGCTTAATTGATTCATCGCCGGCTTCTTGAATTTTGGGTGTGGGAAAATCCCCAAAAGATTGATGACGATTAGGTGCCAGATTGAAAGAAAAGCTACGAATATGATTAAATGAAGACTTAATAGTAAGTGGGCTAGTGTTTTCCAGCCCAGCCATCAATTCACAAACATCGATCGTCTCCGGCTCTCCGGGAGGAGTTCCGGTCGGAGTTTTAGGAACAATTCTCTGGATTTTCTGATCAATTGTTTTGGACCAAGTCTTGGCTTCAATCATCCCCATAGAAAACTCTTCAGAATCTTCATCTTCTTCTTCGATGCAGTGTTTATGATCCAATAAATCGAGCTTTAGAGAACCCAAAGTAGAAGAAGTAAGAGCCACAACATGAAAGCTCTCTGTTTCTTTTTGAGGAGATTCTATTTCTGGCAGATGATGATGTGAATGCATTGAATAACTTCTCCTTACCGGAGTATAAAGTGTGCCGGCAATTTTGACATAGTCTTTGCTCCTTTGGCTTTGAAGTAGCACAACCCATAATCAATTTCCACAAATTAAATCTGATTCAGATGCCAACCAATTAAATGTTTGCACAAAAAAATAAGGGAGCCCTGTTGACTTAAATTTCAGAAATCCTAAAAACACTTATATATTTCAGCAATTGGGGATTGAAATTGAAGAAGTAGAATCAAGGAAGAATAAAAAATGGGACTTGGATTTCGGGCACATGGATAAAAAGAAAGTGATTTCCTTTTTACTAGTAAAATGATAACAAAAGGACACGCTTAGAGGATAGAAGGTTGTTTTGCAGAACAAAACGAAGAATATAATACATACAGAAATTAACAAGGAGACGACGAAAAACACGAAAATGAGAAACGATTTTCAAAAGGCCAAAATGTGAAAAAGGAAACTCCAAGAATAAACAAATGTAGGCCTTTGCCATATGTAAGAATAAATCTGAAGGTTTTTTTGAAAATTTAATAACGGGGAGGGTGTTAGGAGTAGAAAGGAGACTGTTTCTCCCCCGCCTGGATACGCGCTAAAATTCCCTTCCAGGAACGGAATTGGATAGTCAAAGGAAATGAGGAAAATTAATTACTACTACTTATAATTGGGAAATTTTTGGGTGGTGTGTTCGTATCGTGCGGATATACCTATTTGTTTTTAAAACACCCGTGTTTTTCAGAGTGTTTTGAATTTTAGACAATTTACACTTAAAAAAACAGGTGTTTTTTAAGTTAAAATAAGTGTATCCGTACCGTGCGGACACACCATACAAAAATTTCCCCTAATAAAAATGGAAAAAGAGAAAGAAGTATAGAAAAGTCGAGGAACGCACGTACCTGAATTCACTAGTAGCTATCATACCGTCAACCGTGTGTTCTTTAGCTTTTTCCATAATTATTATTACATGTTATGATAGTATTAAAAAAACGAACACATCGCTTATGGATATCGTGTTATTATTTGTGAATGAAATGTTTCGCACTTGACTAAAACTCACGTAATCTGACTTGATATCAGAATAATAAAGAAAATCGCAGTTGGATTAGACCACATAATTAAATTCAATACAACTCAACATGTTCCAAAAAGTAAATCAGCATAACTAACTTGACACACATGTCCATTCAAAGCAAAAAAAACTAAAACAACCAGATAAACATAGTTTCTCTCCATGAACTCCATCCAAATCTTGTTCTTCAAGCTCACCATCATACTTATCCGGTATCTGCATATCTTCTTCCAAAAGTAAAGAAGTGAGCATTCTGGACGGCCCAAAAATGAGTAGAATATCAAAAATAGAGACTCGTGTTTGTCAACTGTCGAAAGACATAACATTAATCAGCTTCACTCAGTTACAAAACACTTTGAAAGCATAAACTTGACGAATAAAAAAAACTACTCTAAAAGAATACTAAAAAGTAATGCATGAAAACATATCACATTAACTACTTTAGTTGATCGATCTTGCATGTACTTGTTCAATTTCAATAACTACTTACTTACCAAGTTTATCATGCTGCTTAAACTTACATAGGCTATGTACCAATCTATACGTTACTTGTTCACAATGTTTGAAATCGTCCAAAAATGATCTTATCGTTAAAGCTGCAAAGTAATCCTCGAGAAGATGATCAACGGCTAAATCCTGCTTCTAATGTGCTCGTAAAAAAAAAACAAGTCGTTAAGGGTCCCATAATTCTATCTCTAGGAAAACTTCTCCGACGCTGAAGCAAATGATTTGACGGTGAGGGGAATTTCAAGCAAAAAATTATGTATATAAACAATAAAATCGCATATCATGCATAAGAGAGAGCAGGTCCCTTTATATAATGTACCTTGGTAGACATAAGGTGATAGTGGACTGATACGCAATGATGACAGATCACAAAGATCGATTGCATCAAGGTGATTAGATGTGGTTAATCGGCGGTTGTCGGCGGTTAGTAGTGATGGTTTTTTTTCTTGTCAATTTCAAGTCCAAGTCCAACGGGACTTGAAACGGGCAGAATTTCATTTTCAGTGATATAGTTTATTTTCTCCTGTAGGGTTATTATTTTCGTGGTAAAGTTTTTGTCATTCATTATGAGGTTTATTGTTCATATAGTGTTTAAAAATAATTTCTGATAAAATTGTCTTTTAAATCGACTTTTTTTTTTTTTTTTTGAGAAACCCACTTAACACATTTGAAGTGATATTTAATCATAACAGTACCTGTGAAATAAAAAATTTAACACCTACAACAACGAATGTGCTAAACTATTAGCAGACGTGGAAACTGCGGCAGTTAAAAAATTACACCCTTCCAAATAGGAACTAGCCAATCCGTTGGTATACCATGAAGTTACAAAGATTGTACCTGAACCGAAACGATATAAATTCAATAATTAATTGAAATACCAAAGCAATTTCTCAAAAAAAAAAAGAAATACCAAAGCAAAATGGAGTGGGAAAAGGCATGGCAGGGGAATGGGAAGATGGGGAATTATTGTTTGAATTACTCCGTGCTCTCCTTCTCTCTGCCCCACCAGGGCCCACCAACAACTTTTTTTTTTTTGCTCGGCCCACCACCAACTTAAATGGCCGTACGACTTGTCCATGCCATCTAATCAGGGAAACAAAAATTTTGTGTTTATTCTCTGATAGTTGGGAGGTTCTAACATGGAGACTTTAACGTGGGAGTGGCGCGTATGTGGATAATCTGACCACACGCGGTTTCAAATTCACTTTGGTCAGATTATGCCACACGGCCACTCTCTATATCGGAGTCGCTTAGGTTAGAATTTCACGATGGTTAGGAATTCTAGAGAAACCTTCTTTATGTCACGACCAGTGATAACACGTATTTTCAGCAATTCAGCCTTAATTAGCCTTATTAATTATGATGTAAGATATGTTGATGGTAAAATTGACCTAATATAATCAATGGTTAAAATTTATTGTCTTTACGGGATGAGATCATCTGTTTAATTTGTATGTTTAATTTTGGTGTCTCAAGTAAAAAAAAAAGTTCGTTTTATGCAGATTTGATTTTTATGTTTTGTTTTTTCTTATTTCTTCAAAATAAATTCTTAATTCTTAAAAATTCAAGATATCATAAAACGCACGTAGCTTTTTACTTATAATCGAAATTAGACACACAAAATGAGCAGTGATCTCGTCCGTGTTATTGGTTATGGATTATAGCTTCACACATACGCATGCAAGCACGTGCACACACAGATATAACCGACCAAAATGCTCGACACCACCACCAAAAACAACGAAATAAAACTAACACGGGATAATCTCATTTCCACCAAATTATGTCTCATCCGAGAGGAATTGATTTAGTAGTAGAACCCGAAAGGCACGCTTTATCCACGACATACCACTCCTTAGGTTTATTGCACTTCCTAATGGAGAAGAAATCCCTAAAGAATGTAACACAAAACCTTTCCTCTATGAGCTACAAAGAAAAGGCAACTATCATCCTTAAACGATTAAGGGTGATTTGGGGAAGACCCACATCGTAATAAACCAAGACATGATAGATGGAATACTTTTAACAGATGGCGAAAGAATCAGCTGAGATTCAGAAACAATGCAATATCATTCTAGAGGATTTTCAGACCTATCCTCAGGATCGGGCAAAATTGGAACAAAAATTTCTTGATAAATTTCATAGTGGATATAAAACCAGTTCACATGTTCCCAAGAAAGAACAAAGGGTATACTTTTAACCAAAGGAGGTTCGTCTTCTTGTAAGTTAGATGTAGGTTTCTTTTACATTAGGCGCAACCATGGAAGAATATTCCTTGGCAACAAAACAAACACCTTTGGAAATGTCCCTACTCAGGGCTTCATCAGAAATGGTGCTCATGTCAGAATCTCAAATGGATATCGTGGTTCAAACAAAGAATTAAAAGCATTACACAGAGAAAGAGAAAAATGAGCCTACTTGATGGATGGATCTAAGTAAGGTCATTAAGAACTTTGAGGAGAAATCACAAATCTTTCTTTGATAATGCTATTAGAACCCAAGAAGTTGCAAAGAACTGAATCAGTGATTCAATTTTGCTTTTCTAACCAGCTGAATGTTGCCAATGAGAAGTCCTTATTGGCTTGTGAATTACTCAATCTACGGGATTCGAAAGTAATCATGATCTCTTGGGATATGCAATCGGCCCTTCAAATTTCAAATGCAAGCTGTCATATTCACGAATGTCAGAAACAGTAGAGCTATAGCCCATCTTCTCGTGACACATCAGCATCGAACAGACCTAACCTACGATTTACATCTCAGCTCATGTCCCGAGAGCTTTTGATGTGAGTATGACCCGACCTTATACATGTGGAACTGAAGGATCCAGTTTAAGTCATCTAAATAAAAAAAGAGGCCTAATGGGATCCGCTCGACATTAAGTCTTGAACAGACATTGGTCTCGGTAAAGTATACTTTATGAAGTTCAGCCGCCCCTTAAAACATCGGCGTGGCGCGGGTCGTCTGTTGTCCCTTATGACCAGTTTGAAGTAAGACGAATACTAGCTCATACCATCGACATGGTCTAGGATCACTGCGATCTGGGACATACAACTCGATATAGTCTTCAACGAATTCAAGCAGTAGTTATACAATCAACATGACTTTACCCCACGATCTCATACGTCTTAGAGATTCATGCCTACAGGGCCATGATTACACCGTAATTGCCCTCGGAACGGATCTCAATCATTGACCATGACTTCAATGCTTAAGTAATCATCTCTACCATGAGTGAAGCCTATAAAAGGACTATCATTCTCACAATTCAGTCTACGTTATTATTAGCTTGATCCCAAAATTTATGATACGTAGCCAATCAATTCACATTGGCTCAGCTATATTCCATCTTCAAATTTTCTTGTAAAGTAACTAGGTTATGCTCATGAGTCCTATTTACGTACCTGAATAATAACCCGATTTCATCACTGACGATTTCTGGCATTGTCAATATTGTTTGAGAAACCACTATTCAAAATGATATGACGTGAAATGCTTTAAATGAACTTTGAGCCCTCAGAGAGCGAGGATGAGGTCTCGAACCACCCACAATGTAGTTAAATGGGGTAAGGGAAGTAAAGAAAACAATTGTACGACTGTCGTAATTGCATACGTACCCTTAATGTACCACCCATAAGTTAGTTAAATAGGAAAAGGAAAGTAAATAAAACAATTGTACCGCCGTCGTAACTATATATATACATACCCAGATACCGTATTTTCAATTTAAATGAGCACACCTCGGTCATAGTAAAAAAATCATGGTTTATACATTACAGACATCATGTATGAATAACATAAATATTATCATGTCGGTGGAGTTATTGCGTTAATTTGAGTATAAAACTATAAATATAGAGTATAACTTCAATACGCATACTCAGTAGTAGAGTTACAAGGACCGCTGTCAGAAATGAACACAAAGGTAATAAATCAGAGAGCCGATAATGTCAGAGCTCTTTTTGGTAGAGCCAGGGAACACATTAACATCATGTTACCCATATTATCCTTAATATATAACTAAAATTAATATTGTAATCGCCGGCGTGCTTCTTCTTTGCCGGAAGAACTGCCTCACCATCTCTCCCACCTTCCTCCACGCCCCATTTGCCTTTCTTCTATGAATTCCTTCCGCCATCAAATGACGGATCAGTGAATTGTTTTGATTACGCCAAATTCAAAAAAAATGTTTAAAAAAATGTAGTAACCAGGTTTTGAACAAACAATTACTTGATCTTTAATATTATTAGAAGAGTATTTTAGTAACTTCGCACGAAAAAATAAATGGGTGCCCTGCACCCTCTTTCTACATTGGGTCCGTCCCTACCGCCCAAGGACCACCGGTGCGTCACAAGGAAGACCTCCACTCAGCCGCTCGCCCCTCGCCCCTTTTCTTCATCTACGGAATAAGTTGATGAGGAATTGGTGATTATTGTTTCGGAGCCGGTAATGCGCTTTTTTTTGTGGTGGTTTTTTTTTTTTTTTTTTTTTTTTTTCGAGGAATTTTTTGAGGGGTTTGAAAAAACAAAATCTATAAAGTTTAGATTATATATATATATATATATATATATATATATATATATATATATATATATATATATATGCAGATCTTTAATTTTTTTCCTCTTCATAAATGGATAATAGTATGTATTATACTTTTAATAACAAAGAATTTAAATAAAAATAATAATAATAATAACAAAGAATATTTAAAAGGGATCGGAGTTCATAAGGACGGGTTTTAAACTTAAATGGTTGAGAATGATAGTCACTACATGTGTTACTATATTTTTATACATATGTTACTACATGTGTTACTACATGTTTGTCCTTCTCAACTATTTTAGATTAGAACATGTCATTTGCAACCTTCAACCTACGGGATATATGTTGTGTTTGAATATAAGAAACACCTTAGATAAAAATAAAATAAAAAAGAATATAAGAAACACCAGCAATTCAATATGGATGATATGCCTATTCAGTAGACTTTAATTACTTTTGATGCTGTTTTGTTATCATGCTTACAATAATGAGAATGAATAAATTTGTAAACTTATATATATATTTATATAGACACACACACACAAAATTTATCAAAAATAAAAATATTCATGTACACAAACAATAGTTTAATTAAATATTTACACAATTTATTTTGTTTTTCATTCATGACAAAGTCACAACTGTCTCTTTTATCTCTTAAAAACAAAATACACCAATTTCCGGTATCCTCATCCAGTGTCGAATTCGACACCACAAGAAGCAAAAACATCGCAATAATGAGCCCCATCAAACTTCTCCTTTTTTTTTTTTATATATATTGTTATTCCCCATTCCTCTATCATTATTACATCCAACTCATATTTGTCATTTTATAATTATATATATAATATTATTACTATATAATTTTCAGTAAAGATGTAGGAATTAATATTCATCATCAAACTTCTGTATCTAGTACTACTTACTACTAATAGGCATTTCTCCTGATCGAAGGTGGAAAAAAATTACAGGTAAAATATGTCATTAGGGTATATTTAAAATTGGGTGTACAATCACGTATATATATTTAATGTGTACAATCACGTTGTGTCTCTATCATTGCCGTATTTAAAATTTGATGTATTGGTTAACGTTTTTTAAAATGGAGTTTTCGTACTGTTAAAATGGAGTTTTCGTACAAGTCATGACTCTCCTTCTTTGGCACAGGACAGTTTTGAGCACAGATCTTCATCTGAAGGCAGAGGAGGAGGCTTGTGTGATGTTGGAGTACGTTCACAAGGTGAAGGATTGCTCCCTAACAGTGGAATGGAAGGAGGTTTTGAACGTATGGAATGTGAGCCTTATCCCTACAGGAATATAAGACCCAAATCTGGGGGTGGTGGAGAAGATGGTCACCAATAACTTTGCTTCTTTTGAGAAGATTCCTTGGCATCATGAAGATACTCGGAATTGTAGGGGTGCTGGCTCCAAGGACTTCCGGAGACACATCAAAGAATTGCTTAACAACCATAAACTTGAAGTGGTCATTCTCATTGAGACTAAAGTCCATGTTAAGAAGGCTCTCAAAGTTATTAGTGAGCTTGGTTTCTCTGGATCTATTCAGTCTCCTCCAAATGGCAGGTCCGGTGGAATATGGTTTCTGTGGAATTCTGATCTTCTAGATATGAATAGCTTTGATGTTACTTCCAATGTCATTCATGCTAATATTTATGAAAAAGATAAGAACCAAAGGTTCATAATACACTCGGGGGGCAACACGACATCGATAAGGCAAACAGCAAACAGGGCCAGAGGCCCGACAAGCGAAAAGCTAAAAGACATCGAGATATTAAAGATAGACAATAAGAAAGAAGAAGACAGCAAACAAGGCCAGAGGCCCGACAAGCGAAAAGCTAAAAGACATAGAGATATTAAAGATAGACAATAAGAAAGAAGAAGAAAATATTACAAAAATTGAAGCAAATTCAATACAAAAGGAGGCCAGGTCGACGAGACCAGCCAAAACAAGTCAAAGTATGATCTAATGAATTATACAGAATGATTCAAGTTGTGCAGATAAAAGTTCAACAAAGGTAAAGATCAAAGAACAACGATCAAGAAGTGACGTCAGGAGTCGGCTCTGTGATAGCAGGGGTCGGCTCGACATTAGAAGACGATGGACCATATTTCCGAGCCAGAGATTCCCCTCGTTGGAACTCCTCGCTATACTGGTCATACAGCTTCTCCGACTCAGGGTTGTAGAATTGCGGCGCAGCAAGCTTGGAAACGTCGAACTCGGGATAAGCTTCCGAAGCCTGATCCACCGCTAATGTAAAGCCGCCCATCATAGCCGTGCGCATCAGCACGGTCAAGTCCATCAAGCTCCTTCGACTGGCGGTATTCGAGGACTGCGCCTTTCTTGGCCGCCTCGACCTGCGAAGGAACCTTCGTCAGCTCGACCCTTAGACCATCCCTCTCCTCTCGAGCTCGGGTAACCTCGGATAAAGAAGCTTTGTGCGCTGCCTGCACCTTCTCGAACTCCACAGCCAGATCGGCAAACTTTTTATCCAAGACTTGATAGCCATCAGCAGATGCAGACAGCTCACTCTTCAACTTCCTTATCTCGGCATTAGCATCCCTCGTATGAGTCTCTAATTAGGATTCCAATCCGGCGACGGCGGCACTCTTCTTGACGCCCTCTTCAATCAGCTTGCGGATCTGCCTTTTCAGATCCTCTTCGGCCTCGACCGGCGCAGACAATCTCTTAGCAGCCTCCTTGCCGAGATGGTGTGTCTGTGGAAGCAAAGAGATACATCATTCAACAAAAATAAGGGATAGGCCATGATAAAAAGAGGAAAAAGGAAGCAACTTACCAGACGACACAAATTCCGAAGTGCGGAAGAGAGAACTTTGTTTTCCAGGGTTGCACTCTCAACGGCAGCCAGGTTCATATCGACCTCGACCTCAGCAGAGGTTTCACCGACTTTGTCCTTCTTAGCCCGTCTCTGCTGATCCCTCATCAGGTCGGGAAGGGTGGTTCTCTTCCGGGGTTGTGATGCCGTTTCCTCGACAGTTCCACCGACGGTCGTTGTTATATCAACCACGGCTTCATCATCTTCGTCTCGTAACGAGCCATAGTGGAAAAGTAAGCCACCATAAGGCTGAGATTGGGTGGGGGGACGAGCTGGGATAGCCGATTCGACACCAGCAGAAGCAGTCTCGATTTGGACAGAGCTCCCCCCTCCAGTACTAGGAGTTGTCCTCATCACGACAACTTGAGAGGAAGAAGCCGCCTGACCCCCGAGCGGCGGAGCAAGCTGGCCTTGCGGCTTGGGGACTTAGGTAGGGTCGGTGATGATCGAGAACTTTCCCAATCAGAAAGAAAAAGGCAAAGTTAGTATCGGCAATAATATAAAGAGATCTGAGACTCGAGAAAGGAAACAAAAATAAAGGAAAGAAACAACAACAGAAATATCCTACAGTTCTCTTGGTCTACTGCATGGAGTGTCGAGTAGGGCATCGGACCCACATCCTCCAGTCTGGCCAACTTGTACAGAAGGCTCAGATCTCGGGTCGACACCTCGAAGCCGAGGTTGTCCATCGTACGGGCCTCTCGGGGAGCGGGAACATCACCCAATTTATCCATCTTTTTGCCCCTCGACCTCTACTGCCCTATGTAAGGATTGTCCGAGCCGTGACGGAGAAAGAAGAATCGTGGTTTACAGTCGCCATGTGATGAAGGCCCTTTGGACACAAACTCGTGCAGGTTTGTCCTTCATTGAAAGGTGTACCGCAGCTTGTCCGGCATGCTTGCAATCATGTAGTAATAGCGAAAGAGGGGGATCGAGAAGCATACTCCTGCCACTCGACAAGCTATTATGAACCCCATGAGAATCTTAATGGCATTGGGGCCTAGTTGAGATACACTTATCTCATAGTGATGTAGAACCGCTGTGACAGCCGGATACAAGGGAAACCTCAACCCGCTTGAAAGTTGGGCTTCGTAGACTGAGCAAAACCCTTCCGGAGGCTCGTCGGCGTATTGATGTTGGCGGGAGGGGAGTTGGATTTCAAACTGAGGGCTGGCAAGACCAAAACTTCGATGGATTTTATGGATATCATCAGAAGAATGGGCAGTGAGACAACCTTTAGGACCCTTTCCCTCCATCCTAGTCACTAGTTTTTTAGGCTCTCTAAGGACAGGGGGGAGTGAATCTACGGGTTCGTCTGAGAGTGGCCGGAGAAGATGATCAGGTTGAGTAGAAGGTGAAGCTTGGTTATGTGCCGGTGATTCACTACCCCTATCTGATTCTGTGGCACTACTAGACATGAGAAAATGCAGGAAAAAGAGGAAGAATACAAGAAATATGCTTACTTGGAATTTGGAGTTTATGCAGACAAATGGGCGAAATGATTTCTTCTCTAGTCTCTCTTCCCCTTTTTATGCTTGCAAGAATCTGAAAGTGATTTGAAAGGACGTGATTGAGGGATTTATAACCCCTTACAAATTGCGAGAATCAAGGCAGTGACGTTATGATTGATGAAAGACGAGGCGTTAGTGCGTCATGACGTCATGCCACGACGCTACAATCGGTTAGGGTTGCAGGTGGCGGGCTTTTTCCCGGCCAAACGATGGCCTAACTCAAGAGCGATTCAAATGGCGATTTGATCTCGGACAACGGAGTCGCTCTCTCAAGTCTCTGGGGCTTATGACGATCTGAGGTTTCACCCTCCATGTGTCGCCTAACGGTTGGTCCCCACGCGTCAAGAATAAGTGCTGTGGCACGCGCGCGTGTCGATTCCGTGCTCGGGGTACGACGATCGACTTAAGCAGTGTAGGACGAGGGTCCCATCTCGACCACCGTAAATCGGTTAAGTCGAGATAAAGGACAGAGTCCGTACCAGCTACGAATGCCCATTATCAGCATGGTAACTTGGGCAAGGGGCAAGGCCCATGAAGGTTAAATATGACAATAGCCTAGACCGACCTAATATTAGGGTTGGGGCGTGCGTTATCATTATAAATACCACGTCCAAGAATTACGTAAGGCTTGATCCTTGGACAATTACAGGATACGTAGGCGATCTAAGACAAGCTCTTAGACTCAGCCACAAATCATAAAACCTACAACACGTTCTTAAGGCATTAGGGTTTTGGGTGTTCACCATTATATATAGGGGGGTTTTATTTGGACACCCCTATTTACTACTTACACCCACTTACTACTTGTACCACAAAAAATTACTACTTGCACCACATGATTTTTATATAGGAACATCACCATATTTGGTGTTCCACAAAGAACACCAAGATGACCGACGTTCCTATATAAAAAGTGTTAAATCTTAGAACGTCATCCATGACTTTTCACTGGTGTTCCTAGTGGCATACCAACGTCGATGACATCGACATCGACGCGTTGGTGTGCCACAACGAACACCACCAGTGTGTGACGCTTTTTTCACCGAAAAAAATATTCATTAATGTGGTGCAATGAGTAAATATAGAGGGTCCAAATAATCCCTATATATATATATATATATATATATATATATATATATATATATATATATATATATATATATTTTTTTTTTCGACAAAAAAGTATGACTATGGATCAAAGGATCAATATTTAAAAAATTAGTGAGTCAATAATCAAATTTTAGTGGAAAGAATTTAAACAGTAAAGAAAATATATACACAGATTTTTTTTTTTTTAATTAAGGGGATCGGTTACCACATGGCGCCGCCCCTCGATGGTAGTTCAAGATTTAGGGATGGATGAGGTGTATGTCAGTTTTTTCTTTTTTTTTTTTCTTCTTTAAAGCCTCCGATATCCGGAACTCACTGGTCCGATTAATCCGAAGTTCGACCCGGGTTGTGCCCGGGTTTTCATCTTTCCTTTACAATGGTTTCTTCATATAGTTTATTAGTTTTTTCGTCAAGAAAAATGATGTTGGATTATTTAGCAACAATTCTAGTGCACTTGTCATTTTAGCAAAATACCTCTACTTTTAAAAATATTCATGTAATGGGATGTCTTTAAAGACAATGGTAAATTTAGCGCAATACCTTTAAAGGTGTCTTTATCAAATGTGATCATTTAAAAGTGTTACGTATCTTCTTTCTGCACAGTTAAAATATTCATTCAAATGGTCTCTCTTAATGTTTTCTTCGGTCCATGTCTCATGCATTTAACATATCTATTCTTTTGTATCATGCAACACTTAACAATTCTAGCCCGCGGATCCATAATCGGGTCCGTCCAACGGCTTAAACAGTAGAAAGGACCACCGGTCCGATGAGTCT
This sequence comes from Gentiana macrophylla, assembly GCA_026214975.1. Classification (NCBI taxonomy): domain Eukaryota; kingdom Viridiplantae; phylum Streptophyta; class Magnoliopsida; order Gentianales; family Gentianaceae; genus Gentiana; species Gentiana macrophylla. The sequence continues at coordinate 68,018 of JAOBSW010000433.1, forward strand.
GCATTAATATAAGCCGGACAAAGGCCCAGAGCCAGTCGACAAGCCTTCACGCACCATCTCATACACGCGATCTGAAGCAATTGGGTCCGGCTAGTCCGCCCCTCAGATTACAAGCCCGCTCTATTAGGCGAACAAGCTACTACACGACAATCACAAGACAAAGACTCAGCAAAAGGCCAAGTGTTGGATCCGTCCCACATGAGTCCTCCTCGACAGCTATCTAGTCTAATTAACTTCACATCAAGCTTTATTATGTCTAATCATCATTAGCTTAATCATGTTTAGCATCTCGCCTATATATAGAGGCTCAATATAACTCATAAATAATCCACAATATTATAAAAAGCAGACATACTCTGTCAATTTGTAGACTAACGAGCTCGCCTTCATAAGCTTCCAGTCCGATCACCGCGTTTCCTTTAACGCCGCCGTGTGGAAATGAAAAGGTTAAGTTGCACTACTCGAGAGGAATAGTACACTGCCAAAGAATAAATACTCAAGGTTATTCCTCGTGTGGAAATGAAAAGGTTAAAATAAAATAAACTTTCAACCGGTGTAACAAAATTGTAGTAGAAACGCCAAAACAGAAAGTGGGAAGTCAAAATGATGTATATGGCGGTTCACGGCTCTAAATGGCCCGAAAGAGATTTAAAACTGAAGCGTACAAGGTGCAATAACCTGAAATGGAGATCAAAAGTTTAGGAACTCAAACGCCGGTTGGCTAAATAAGTTCGTAAGGCATCTTGAAAAATTCTGCCTTCTGCTTGAAACTAGTTTAGCATAAATTGCTAGAAGGTTAAAGATAGGTTACTGAAAATGAATGTCATGGTAGGCTTAAAAATTGACCAGCAAAAGAAGATATGCATACCTTAAAGGAACAGGCAGCATTAGGTGAAATAGTTACAATATCGACACTACGTACCCTTAGGAGGGGAGCTGAGAATGAACACAAGTAAAAAGAATGTTCTGGCATTAAAAGGTTCAGCAAACATTGAATTTGCATGAATGATGGGAGTGCAACAATTTAGAACTTTGAAGAGAATTTGTTTCTTGATTTGAAAAGTAAGAAAGAATGAATTTGTTCAAAAGAAGGGCTTATAGAGACATGGCTCGGAGATAATTCATGACACCAAGCAGAGAGGATTTGTTGCGTTTAAAGATCTCAAGTGAGGGATTACATGAGAAACAAATTACCAGAAAAGGTATATTTACAAGAGGGAACGAAAAGGGTCTGAAAATCAAACATGGCATGCTGGAGGATAGCATCTTGGTTCTCGTTTAACACTGCAAAAGAAACTATAACGTTAGCTTTATAAGAATCCTACTAAAAGGTTTAACTAAGAAGGAGATCAAACTTCAGAGAACTCCTAAACATGACAATCATAACTTACTACCCTCTTAGCCCAAACTCTAAGTCAAGGAGGTGAAAATTCCTTTTAGGTTGCTGTGTAAGATTTTTACTCCGGATATGACATTATCAATTTTTACAGAACAAACGAAGAGGAATTTGAGCATGATCCAAAGAGAAAAGATTTAGATACTGGAGTTTTCCAAGTGATATAAAAATATTAGAATTTTTGAATGAAAATAAGTTGGTCAAAAACAGTTATTCCTGACGATTGCACAAGCCGTCAGAATTTCCAGATTAATAAACACTGTGTTGAATTGCAAATCGAGATCAAAAGAAAGAGAATCTGAACTTAATTCCAAAATAAAAGCTGTAGATAAAATTGTTTTCTGCAACATATCAAAAATTCAGTTCATTTGAAGATGTTTAACCTGTTCAAAACAGAAGAAGAAGTGAAGGTGCTGCTGCAGATTTTCTGGACAGTGTGTCCGGTATAAACATGAATTTTCTGAATAATCCATAATGATTATCAAGTTGATGTAAAAAGAGAAATTGTAGATAAAACAGTAATATACTTTGCTGAAAATTTGCAGAATTTTTGGAGTATAGAGAGACAGTCTTATCTTAAAGGGAAAACACGGAAACAAAGCATTCACTCATGTTGGGTAAATCCAAACACGAGGACAATGAAAAGTATGTGCCAAAGGAAGAGACCTTTAACACTATGAGTTGAAACGACTGAGGAGTACTTGGAAATAATAGGGTTACACATGGTGTTCGTGTAGAACCATCTCAAGCAAAGCAAAGGTCAAAGAATGTTGATGAACTCAACCAAGTGATAGTGAAAAGAGAAAGTGGAGGACATGTAGAGCTGAATCAAATATCATTCTCTACAAAGTTAGGTCAAGATAAAAGTAAACTTAGATATTCATGTAGAGAAGGTGAAGAGATTTCAATAGGGAAAGTAAGGAAAAAGGAAATCAACCAAGAGGACCTCGACTTTAAAGTGTAGGCATAAGACTCCGATCCCAAAGCTTTACTTAAAGGAGTTTCACAACCCTATGCAACAAGCTACGGTTTGGAACTTCAAAAGAAGGAAGAGTTTCTACTAAGGATACTAGGAGAAACAAAACTGATGTGATCACATAAAAGATGTGAACAGAAAGAACTCAACTTAACCTCCGTCTAAGACGGCTCTTCACTTGGTCCTAATGCAACCTAACCACGGTTTAAGGATTCTTAGTCATACGAGGGTTACCACCAAGCTCAAGTTCTAAAAGGTCTAAAGGAATCCTTATCTTAGAGGGAGAGATGCCTAGAACAGAAAAGACGCTTCTCTCTGATACCAACTGTAACGCCCCGCTCCCAGATACCGAGCCCTTATCCGGAAGAGAAACGTTCGGCGCGTATAGCATTAATTAAATCTAATATTATACGCACGCCTCTACGTCGTCGTATCAAATAAAAGCAAATGGAAGCTAAAAAGACTCGGGTAAAAACATAAAAGCTACTATGAACGGAAATTTACCATACTAAAGATAGATAGTTAAGATTACAACGATTAAAACCCAAAGGCTTATACAATATGATGCCTTAAAAGTAGAAGTACAACAAATCTAATAGTAGAAATACAACCAGCCTAATACAACCTTTACAAAGAAAATAATCTAGAAGCTTCATCAAGACTTTAAGTCTTCAAAAGCCGTTGTCTTCACTTGATCAAACTGTTCGTCTTCTCACCCCACAATGCATACAAAAGAAAATGCAAAGGAGGTAAGTACAAAGTACTTAGTAAAAGTGAGAAGCTACGACAACAATTAAGATTTATAAAGAAAAGATATTTAATCGTTTAGCTAGTTATCTTTGTGTGACCGACTCAATTTAGGGTTCATTCCATGTCCATCAACATGAATTGACTAAACGTTTCTACTTAACTTATCTATGTTACAACCGCACTCAAGGGCACTACGCGTATCCACTTTTGGGACACTCTTGGCAACATATTAGTGGATCACACCAATATCCACGAAGTCTAGAAAAGGTAGACTCCGATAGTACGCGACATCTCAGCCGGAGTCCCTCCGCACTTAGGGGTTTTTTGACTCACGGAGTTCTTCCACCTCAGAGGTAGGCATACATCGCGATATAGACTGGTGCCTATCCAAGAGAGACATGTTGTTTAATCTTTTACTAGTCAAGTACGTATTTTATTAGGGTGATTAACTAGCCACCTAAGTGTTTTCAATTAATCTCCTTCACATTAACTAATCTCTTCCTAGACCACTAGACATTAACAAGGCCTAGCAATTACACAGACAGTGATGAATGCTAATTCATCAAAGCACAAGCCTATCATGCCCTTCCGACGGATCCGAACTTCAACTCCCTTTAAGAGTCATTCGGTGTTTTAACTGAACGAATCAGAAGCTCAATTCAGGCTTCTTTATGTTTATTCAATGTTAATATATCATGTTTAAGGGTTTAAAAAAGGTAAACACATGTGCATAAAACCTGAAACTAAGCTGAAACGATGAAAACAGTGAAAACAAATAAAACAGGTCAAACGCCCGTCTAACCCCGAACGCCCGTTTAAAACCCTATAGACGCCCGTCCGAAACCGAACACCCGTCCACTAACCTCAAACGCCCGTCCGTCAAAAGGGGCTACATCCTGAATCAAAAGTCACACCTCAAACGCCCGTCCAGAACACCCAAACGCCCGTTTGAGCTGCACCGATCACAAACGCCCGTCTGCCTAATACAGACGCCCGTCTGCCTGGGTTGTGCCCAGAACCCTAAACTCTTCAAACTCGATTTATAATCCATTCTAACCTAAATAACCGCAAATTTAACACATAAAGACCACAGAAAAAAAAAACTTATCTAATCATACCATAGCATCTATGATCATTGATCAACGAAAAGACACATCTTTCTTGCATCTAAACATCTTAAATCTTAATCTAAACTTTATAAACGATAATTGAAATCATAGGAAGAGCCTCTTACCTTATTTGCTTGCAAAACCGACAGCAAAACACCAAGCAACTGCAACAACTGTTGATCCTCAACCCCAAAACCTATGTGATCAACAAGAAACCCTAAAATCTTATTTCCTTGCAGAAAAACGAAACTGAAAAAGCCTGTAAAACTGAAGATTACCTGGGCTTACTGCTGTGAAACTATTTTTAGATTAATCTACGCTCCAAGACGATCGTTTCGACTACTCACGGCTGCGAAACAGAGCTACGGATTAAAAGATACGAATTTTTCAAGAATCGAACTCTACGAATACAAAAACTAGGGCTAAACTGAAAACTTACGAATTTGAGAGATGTTATTTTCCAAAGTTGCGTCTCATCGTGCTGATCACTTTTCTCTCATGCGGCTTATTGATCAGACGAACGGATTGATCACACGGTTGAAGTTTACGTTCTGTCTTTTCTCTGGCAACTCTGCGTTGCTTCTTCTATGCCGCCATTCATCTCTCTTTTTTTTTTCTTCAGAACCAGCGTGTGAATTAAAGGAGTAATTTGGGTATTATTCTTTTTTATAGCCATTTAATCAAATTCATTAATTAAATAACCAAATCCTTTTTAATTAAATCCTTTTCTATTACATAAATAGGATAAATAATAATTAGGTCATAGAAGGTATGCCAAATTACTAATTTACCCTTTTACGAAAAGTCGGGATGTTACAAACACACAGCCAGATATCCACCACATAAACACCGCAAACACCACTGTGACATTCCGACATTATCACAAATGATTAGACTTTACCTTCTACAAGAGATTCTGAACCTAAAACAGCTTCTACAACCTAATACGCTTCGATTTCAGCATTTTGATCCACAAAATGAACCCACAACGATCATACCGAGCTCCTGCAACATTTGTCTGGTGCACTTTCCCAGGACATCAGCCCACTTTTCCCCTGAAAATCCCGAAAACACGAAACTTATAAAGTCTAGGGCTTCCTGGTTCTTTTATAGATTTTTTAGAGCTTAGATCGGTTGAAGGTGATTTGGGGCTAAAGAAAAGCTTAATAAACCTTAAACTAATAGGAAAAGAAAACTCAATCCCAAAGAAAAAAAAAGAAATACCCTTCAAACATTTTACATGAGAATTCGGGGTTTCACATACCCTAGTATTGTTTGATTAATGGTAAAGATCATTGTCATACCAATTTAATTCCAAATTCTGGTAAACGAAAAACATATTTAAATCAAGTTTTATTCGGTATTCATTTAAGGGTATTAGATTCTACTGCATTATTACTCATAAATATATTTTTTCATTCGGTACTCTTCAACGAACACGGTATGTATACCCCTATAATGACTGGGACAAATAATTTTCTCAAATTGCTTTAATTTTTTGGCCCTGGTTTACACACGACGACCTGTTACCGCCACTGATGTTTTGTCAATGTTTCAAACAGAAATATCTTACTATCATTCATAACACTAGCTACACCAGAAGTTTGACCGAAAAGTAAAAAAATGCCAAAGCACATTGAATTCTTTTCCAATGTAAATTTGCAACCCATAACATGTTGATGAAATTGCTTATAAATATTCATAAACTTGGACACCGTTTGCATACCATGTGTTCGACATAATGTCTCTGTCTACCAAGGAAAGATGGAGATTGATGATACATAAAAGACTTTGATTAGTGGGTTTTACACCTTTGTTACTTCTCTGCATATATATGTTGTCAATTCTCGATTGAGAAAGTATACAGCATGTCATGCTCATAGCTTTTCCCTGGAGTCACAATCTGGGATGGAAAATTGGGATGATTCACAGAATCTGGAAAACCTTGAGTCTCAAGACACAATGCTGCATGAGCTTCATATACATATCCATCTTTCCCTTTCACATCCTTTACGTAATTAGCGGTGTAAAACTGCATGCCTGGTGCATTTGTGTGCAGCTTCATTCTTCTCCCGGATTTCATACTGTAAACTAAAGCTGCTAGCTTCAGCTCCTTTTTGTTGCTTTTGTCAAGAACATAATTGATATCATATCCATTTGGAAGTCCATTTATCTGGCTTCCAATCGTTTTAGGCACGAGAAAATCGTAAGGCGTGTGCTTAACCGGAGTGATTTCTCCGGTTGGGATTAGGTACTTGTCAACAGGGGTGATGTGTGAAGCAAAGATTTGGATTTCATCAGAAAGGATGTCTCCACTGTTATGATTACCAAGGTTCCAGTAGCTGTGTTGGGCTAGGTTTATTGGGGTGGCTTTGTTCAAAGCTTTTGCTTCCATTTTTACACTAAGCTTGTAGGGTTGGAGAAGGGAATAGGTTACAGTGGCAATAACATAACCAGGGAATCCTTCTTCACCATCCGCACTGTGATAAGTGAATTCAATCGAAGGGCTTGAACCGGTTTTTTCATACTTGGTCACCTTCCAAATCTGCTGGCTGAACCCTTTTGATCCACCTGTCAATTTCCACATACATACACAGCAAAGCTTCAAATTTGTTAGCTTAAAGTAAGAAATTTAAGGAGGAGGAAAAAAATGGCATATATATATATATACCATGAAGCATGTTGGTCTTCTCATTAGCATCAAGATGATAGTGTGTCCCATTGAGTGTAAACTGAGCACCCCCTATTCTGTTCGCAACACGCCCAACTATTGCTCCAAAGTAATTGCTATCATTCTGTTGTACATGTGCAAATTTACGTCATTGGTTATGATGTGTGCCTCGTATCAATCAATTGGTCTTTTACACCATGATCAATAGTGTAAATATATGTTGTGTCACTTTCAAATATGCTCTAACTTTCAAGACTGTTACATAAAACTCCACTTTTTTTTTCTTTTTAAATGTGTGGATGAAACAAAGATAAAAGCAATGATACATTGCTACTAGCACAACAGTGTGTAATTTTGTCTCTCTGTCTTAAGGGCACTTTTACCCTTTAGGCATAAATCTGACAGCTAGCAACATCTTCAATTCAACTCCTTGCCTATTTGGATGTTGATTGGGGTAGATGTAGAAGCAAACAAAGGTTTCTAGATCAAGTACTGAAGCTGAATATCGAGTCATGGCTCATACAGTACCTAAGTTAACTTGGCTTAAGTAAATATCTTCTTAGAGATGTTGTTGTTATAAGTGATAACATCAGTGTCTTGCATACAGTGGTGGACGTACACACAGTTAAGAGAGAGGGACAACTGTCCTCCTCAATCCGAAAAAAATCTACTAATATATGTAGTATGCATCTTGTTTGTCCCTCTTAATTTTTTATTTATCTCTTTAAAAATTTTATTGTCCCTAACCCAAGATCCAGCGTCCGCCACCGCTTGCATATGACTATCAGTCTAGTGTTAAAAGAAAAAGTTTAAAGAAAAGTCAAATGTATCCTTAAGTTGTAAGTTTGCATCCATATGGGACAATAAAAACCGGCAGGGACTACTCCCGGGGATTGCAGGACAAATTTTTTTTTTTTTTTTTTTTTTTCCCAACCGAAACGAAACATTGCAGGACAAATTTTAACTCAACTGTAATACTAAGTCACATATTTCCTTTTTTTAAAATAATTTTTAAGTGAACCACTAAGTCACACTTATCCGATCGAAAAAATAATAATGAAATATTTTATTCTATAACTTTTATGCATCTAAACACATTATGTTTAATTTATTTTCATACAACATGATCCTATAATTAGTGTTGTTAACGAGCCGAGTTGAGCCGAGTAGTTGAAATTCAAGCTCGAGCTCGTTTGTAATCGAGCTCGCTCGTTAACACAAATGAGCCTAAAAAGCCGTTCGAGCTCGGCTCGATAAGTATGAAAAATGTTCGAGCTCGAGCTCGAGCTCGATATCAAGCTCGCGAACAAGCTCGAGCTCAGCTCGTTCAATAGTATTTTTTTTCGAGCTCGGCTCGTTCAACTACAAACTCAATGTGTAAAATGTTAATGTGTATATATTATTTATATATATTACATAAGTTCGCGAACACTAACAAGCGTTCACGAGCAGGGCTCGTGTTCGCTCGTTTAGTAAATTAACGAGCAGGAGAAACTGCTCGAGCTCGGCTCGATACCATTAACGAACGAGCTTGAACGAGCTTAAACGAGCTTAAACGAGCCGAGTTCGAGCTTTGTTCGCGAACACTCGATTCGTTTAACAGCCCTACCTATAATAGATTGAATTGAGCCTAATGATAAACATAATTATAGTTTTTTTTTTTTTTTTTAAAGTATCAATCAAGGTTCAAATCCTTTCATTTTACTGTCAAAATGAAAATCACCTTACTACATGGTCTTATAAGCTTGATCTTTATCTCTCCAATGTATTTGACCGTCAAATACAATATTACACACACAAAAAAGAACGATATCGTCATGTAAAAAAAAACATATAAACAACGTTGTTTTATGTTTTATGTTTTATGTATTTTTTTGCATTTGATTATCAAGTGTATTGGAGGTTTTTTTTTTTTTTTCTTCATATTAAACACATGCATAAAACCTAGTTGGAGATAAAGTTGGTACGATCCAAAGCAAAGTTTTCGTCACTTTGATTTATTTATTTTTAGGAAAGAAAAAAAAAGGGAGAGAAATTCATAAAAGCTCTGCACTAAGAAAAAATTGGTTATATAGTCATAGATGGCTATTGTCAATTTCAATTCACATATAAAGCTGGAATATAGGATAAAAGTTAAAAAGGAGAGAGGTCCCCAGTAAGACTTACAACTCTAGGTGCAATATTCCAAAGGTGACACTCTGGATTCTTGACTCTCTTTTTTTATTTTGTAATCTTTATTCTTTAATATATTTTTTTTGACCAGTTATGCAGAGTAAAATTAATGTCCTATTTTAAGAATACTTTTTCAAATTATTTATACATTAAACTTTATTTTTGAGAACTTTATACATTAAACTTACATAGTGCACTTTGGGAAGAGATGGTCATTGTCATATTATCAAATATTGCATATGATTTGAACAAACAAAAAAGGTGGGCAGTGGCCACACTTATTATCTTCTAATCATATTCATAATACTCCTAAATTAAGTGGCCTTACATTACATACATTATGATGACATGATATTACAACAACAAAACACACAATTACAAATTTGATTATAAGCGTTTGTTTGAATTTAATTATAAGCGTTTCTTTACCCAAAAAATTATAAGCGTTTCTCAAAAAAAAAAAAAGAAGAAAAAAAATAAATAAATTATAATCTTGACTGGACGAGAATCTCTACAATTTCTTTTTTTATTTGACAACAATCTCTACGTTTCACCTATGTACTCACTACTCATCTTCAAAGTTTTATTTTTCTTTGAAGTTTAGACCACATGAACCAGTTAATTAAGATTATCAAATTAACTGTATTTCTCCAACATAAACACAAATTCGGCCTAGTGGTATTATATAGGTTCTCTCTGACGAGAATTATGGTTCGATTTTCATCATGTTACAGGTGAAAATCTCATTCCGGTGTCCCGAAAAAGAAAAAAAGAAAATGAAGTAAGAGAATTAAATTAATGCACAATATATGAATATATATTACTGACCCTGTAATCCTGGAGAGAATCATAACCAAGAACCACATCTCCCAGTTTTCCTGCAAACAAGAAACAAAAATATGTTGAAGTTTCACATTATTGATAATTATGAACAAAAATAAAAAGAAATGAATATTAAAACTTATTACCCTCTTTGTCTGGAAGAACAACAGAGATGATTCTTGCACCAAAATCTGTAACTTTGACATGGAAATCTCCTCTCTGCAACTCATACACATCTCCTGAACCGTTGGATCCAGAAACAATAGTAAAGAAATATAACAGCAGAAGTATCTTCATCATAATTTGTGGATTGAAAAGAAAAATATCTGAAAGATATGACTTTTGGTCAATTGATTATTTCTGGGTTTATGTTTTTTGTGAAACCTTGAGGAAGGAGAAACATTGTCCGCTCATGCGATTTTATAGCTGATTTATTTATACGATGTAAGATAAAAAAAAATTATAGATAAGATCTAAAGTAGAAAAGACTATTATTAGCTGTCTTTCCTGACTATGTGTATAATTATTAGTGTTAGGAGAACAAAATTGACACAAAACATTTGGGATTCTACCGGTGTACCAACACTTACCATGTATCACAGTGAATTAAAGTTTTGAAAATCTGCTCAAATTAGAAAGCGGCACCGAATGTTGATTATCACAATACATATAATCATTTATTAAAACCTAATTATGGTTCCTATTATTAGTACAGACACTGGATACGGATATCCAAAACCGAACCCACCGGCCGAAGTCATTTAGTTCAATTCGGTTCGGTTATTAACTACTTTGGTTCGGTTTGGTTAGTATTATAGAAATCGGAATTTTTGGTTCGATTCATTCGGATAACTTTATAAATTATCCAGAATCAACCGAAATAAAAATGAACGATTAACTTAAATTGAATAGAAAATTGTAATCGAAATATCTATAATTAACTTGTATAACTAGTTTTCAAACCAAAATATTATAAGCGTTTATGAAAAATTGCATATAACCGAACCGTTGTCCGAACAATTTTTTACCCGAATTAAAATTTTGAATAAAACCAAACCATTTATAATCGAATAGAGAATTGTTATTTTTATTTCAATTTTCGGTTAACCGAACTGAACCAAACCATATTTCGGTTCAGTTCAATTTGGTTACCTAAAACAAACGGTTTGGTTTCGGTATCAAATTTCAATTAACCGAAAATTTTGGTTCGGTTTCAGTAAGGCTATTAAACCATCGAACCGAACCGTATACACCCTAGTTCCTATCAACAATCACAAATGTTAGCAAGATATTTCAAGCAATCAAGAAGCAAAAAATCGAAACCACGATCTGAGAACACGCACGAGAGCGAAACGGGACTCATAAAGGTCACTCGGTCGGCTCGATCCCCAAAGGCTCATGGTGGAGCCGACCAAGTTAATGCTCTCGTGTGTAGTTTCGATCAAATCGACGTGGCTTGATGATTTCGATTTAATTCTTGACCGAAAGAACTAGCATAAATAGAAAAATTGCAATGTTTTCAATAAGTAAACAAATCGCTTTCATATTGATTCAACGAAGATGGCACTGATAACACCGTAAAGAAATAAACACACGATTACGCAGTGAAAAACAAGAATTTGATTTCCTTCAACTACTTCATGAATGTAAAAGAGAACGAGTGGTCTTTAAGACCGAAGCTTTAACTCCGATTGATTCATCTTTTGCAATTGTCGTCCAAGTGTTCGGCCTATAACGATGATCCACACGAACAACTCTCCGGAATTCTCCACGGATCGGCACTTAGAAATTGCGGCTACTAGGCCGCATTTTCTCCTCTCTTTAAACATATGCGCCAACTTCATTTAGTATTCAACGTATCTAGAAAGGAAAGTACAACAAGTCTTAAAAACTAAAACAACATAGTCTTGGTACTACATGGATAATAAAGGTGCAAATAAAATAGGCATGCATAGCATAGCATCCTCATATGTCATCCTCAAAGTCCTCATCGAACTTCGGTTCAACCTGTTAATCTTCTCACACAAAGCAACACAAACAAGCATGCAATAGGTAAGTACAAAAGTACTTAGTAAAAGGTATGAGCTTTTGAACAATTTTCTTTATAACGAAAGACAAACATTTTATTATTTAAGTTGTCTTTAGTGAACACGACTCAAACTCTAGGGTTCACTTCATTCTCATCAACATGCAATGAGATCCTACTTTGTTTCTAGTTATCTTTGTTACATCAGTATTCAATGGCACTATGCGTGGTGCTACTAACCACGAAGAAACAATTGCAACCTATTTGTGGATCACACCAATAGCCACGGGCTAGCCACGATAGTGTGTGTGTTCGGCGAATTCCCTCTACTCCTGGTGCCCCTCAAGGGCTAGCAGAGTTGTTCACTTTATACTGACCACACAACACATCATGATATAGACTTGTGCCTTACCAAGAATAACATGATGTTTAGGATTTAAACTACACAAGTACGTATGTTATTAATCATTAACTAGCCACCTACGTGTTTTCTTGTTCGGGAAATCTCGCAGTCAATGCTACAGTTAATTTGCGGTAATCGAAGCGACAGTCAATTCAAAGCCGTTCTCGCTGCCACATCTGACACATCAAAAAATGTTTTGCTTTTTACACCCAATCGTTGCAGCAGGTACAACCCTCCTGGGTCCGCATATAATTTGAAATAAGGGGGCCGCAAATGGAATTTTTCCAAGCTCGCTGCGATCTCGATTGAGACAAAGGGTCGCACATCGAATTTTTCGAATTTGAAGCAAGGAGTTCGACAAAGCAAGTCGATTTTAAGTTCAAAATTGTTTTTAGCGAGCTCGACTTTAAGCGCTCTCAACCTCGCTTAAAAACAAAGGGCCGTATGTATACATATACTTCGGACTCAATCAATGGACTCGAAAAAGATGGAATATTTCGAGCAAAAGCGAAAAGGCAAACCATGCATATAAAATAAAAAGGCCAAAATCAACGGACACAATTCATCTGAGACAAGCGGGAATAAAGTGATAAAATTATTACAGATCAAACAAATGATTGTTTCATAAAAGCATCGAAATTAAGAGAAACCGAGCCAATCTTCACTCGTTGGAGGGCGGAGTATGAGTATGGGCATTGGACAAGTTCAGATACTGGTCACCGTCCTGCTCAACACTCTGTTCATCACCTTCAGCAATGACGCCGCCACCCTCAGTCGTGGTCCTGTCACCTCCAACAACAATTTTAGACCCACATTTTATCGGGGTAGTCAAATTAACATCATTTATGAGGGGAAACCAGATCTCTAGCCCGTCCTTCAGCTGATCCTCATTATACTCGGCGATATCTTCATCAGTATAAGGAATATCAGGATGGAAGACTCGCACATTAGGATCCATCTGCACCAGAGAGGCTCACCCGGCCATTACCTCGAGAGACGGGCCAGTATCGCCAAAAGTGTCCATGTAGCACCGAGAAAATTGATAGAGACTTGATCAAAGCTCGCCTCCTGGATATCCAAAAATTCATTAGGCTCTTTATAGGTAGCAATGGAAGCGGGCCCGGCCTCCTCTGTAGTTTTTTTGGCTTCCGCGAGCTCATCCTTATGTTTTGCCAGCTCCTTCTCGAGATCACCGCTCTTGATTTGCACTGACTTGGGCTGCCCGTCCTTTTCTGCCATCAGTTTCTCAATAGTTTCGGTTCGCTCTCTGTAACCGCCGCTCTCGCCCTGCAAACGGACATTCTCTTGCTGCACAGCAGTTAGCTTTCCCTCAACTTCAGCCTTAAATCGGTGCGCTTTGCGCACAGCTGATTGAGCCTTATCCACCATGCTTCGACTATGAGCATCAACTGCGTTCACAACGTTCCCAGTCCGGTAGACGAGTACTGATATGAAAAAAGGAAAAATAATAAGTCCACAAACAATCAAAAGAAAAAGGAACAACAATGATACACAAGAAGGCAGTCAAAAGCTTACCATATTCATGGCCAGGCCGAAATCCCCGACAAGCTCGCAGAACTCAGTGGCGGCGTCAGACTCATGCTCGGATTCTTTAGCTACAATCACCCGGGCAACGAGCCCCTCACCAATAAACATATGAGCCTCAGGAGGCGAGTTCCACCCAATGCTACATAGCGGGACAACGTCCGCGGTTGATTTTGTGAGCTACCTTCCTTTCTATGTGGTAAAAGTTGGTTGTATGAAGTCGTGATCATACCACAGAGCCGGTTTCCTAGTAAACCCAAGCGGCAAGGACTTCTCATGACTTGAGGTCGCCCCCGGCTCCACCGAAGCGTTCTTCCCTTTCTCGGAGGCCCTCCTCGCAGACTCCACACTCGAATCCTCAAACTGAGCGGACTCCTCTATAGGTTTTGCTCCTTCGTCAACCACCTCAGTATCAACAACAGTTCTGGTGCCAGTGGCAGAGGTTTTGGATTTCTTAGTAACATGAGCCTGCCCGGATCCTGTGGACTTACCAACAGCTCTTTTGCGGGTCTCAGTAGAAGCTTTAGACCCTAGGGCCACACTCTTATCTTGTCTTCCCTGTTTTGGAGGCACAACATTCAAAACAACAGAAGCGTCCATTAAGGGCGGCGTCCCCTTCAGAGGATCTTTTCTAGCCTGGGCTCGATCTCGAGTCTATTTAAGTTTATCAAAGACGCTTTTGTTAGCGCTCACCATCTCGACTGCAAGAGAAGACAAGTTAGTACAAGATGAAAATGTATATATGGAATGCAAATATTAAAGAAAAGCGAAAAGACAATAGGAGAAAACATTCAGCAGGAAAACACCTATTGTAGTGACAACAGCGCCATCCAATAAATGTCAGCCGCTTGGGGCTCCATGAAGACTAAGGGTTGAGAAATAGCGGAGCCAGATATCCCCGCCAAACTGGCATAGCGCTCTTGCAGATCAATGAGCGCCCTCCAACTAACATTCCTTCTCGGTAGAGACTCCCTATTGGAGTCGAAAAGCACCAAGATAAACTTAACGAAATCCTACTCAAAGTACTAGACCCCTTCAAACGTCATGGTCGATTTCTCTTTCACCTTAGATTGAAATGAGGAAACGGCCACCCAATGTGAGATTCAACCCTCATAACTGATGACAGTTAAAATATACCCATTTATGTCATCAATTATAACCTTAAATCGGAGTTAATTATATATATTTCATATTTAATCACGTGTTTATATTTATGATTTAATGATAAGTGATTATTAATATGGTAATTGGTATTTAGCTATTTTTTATTATAAAAGAGCAGTTAATTGTGTGATAAATGCTGATTTTGCAGATCATGATAAATAGGGAAGATAATTATCATACAATCGGGAGATCTCAAGATAAAAGAGAAGAAAATCGGAGCATTAAAGAAAAGATAAATCAGATCAATTCAAAAGCATGGAGTGGGGAACAAGTCGACGAACCGAGTGTGAAAGCGCAGTAAAGAGGAGGCTCGGTCGACCGAGCCATGCCATTCGGTCGATCGAGCGTGTAGGTTCGGTCACCCGACCCTAAGTTGATAAATGCATGTCAATCTTCGGATTCTCCTATGTCGGCTACAACTCTATATATATAAGCAATGAATTCGAAATTGAGAACACACCATCACCAACACCACTACAACACAAAACAATTCATACAATTTTAGTTTTTAAGTTTTATTTTCTTTATGTTCGTTCATTGTGGATTCGTCGGATTCTCCGATTAGGAGCGCATTAAAGAGTGGGAGTCACTCTCGTCTTCGAGGTATGACTATTCAATTATGCAATCTTTATTCGTAGATTCGTTGTATTTTATTATGGAGTAATTTTATTTGTATTGATTGCGTGATGTAGATTAATTTTACGAACCCATGTGTGTTTAGGTTAAAGCGTTAAGTAGTCATGATTTGTTCCGACACGAGAATCGTGTTCGGTCGACTAGACGTGTCACTCGGTCGCCCGAAAGTCGCTGTCGTTCGATCGACCGAGCCTGGCAATTTGTAGGGCAATATCATGATCGGCTTCGACTACGTCAGATTCTCTGAATTGGAATTAAAACGAGTAATTAAACCTGATCAACTTAGTTATTCGTCATCATAATTTAATATGAAACCTAAAAAGTGATTGTTACTTAGGATATAGATTGAATCGGCATCTAAGAAGCACGCCTTACCCTAGAATGTTGCTTAGATGAGGTTACGGTTTATACCGGCATCCCTAGTCTCGTAATTGTGTCGTAAATTATATGAGATGGAGGCATTAAAAAGCGAGAAGTCACGTAATGGAGGCACGATGATTTGTAGGCCTAATTGGAACTAAATCTACCTTGGGGATGACTCCGTAGTCATAATAATTAATCTTTAACGCTTGTTTTGTCTCGTTATCATCCTAATTCACATGGGGAGTTATGATCTACTAGCGTAATCAATACTATTTGTCTAGATAATATCAACCGTATTATCCGTGTTTTAGTAGTCTTTAGTTTGTCTTTGTGATCTTTTGAGTCCGGTGGTTGTCACTATTTTATTTTTTCAGCATTTAGTTGGTCGTAGACCGCCTCTTTCAATTTAGTTCTAATAGGATAAAGTTGTGTTTTATTTGTGTGCGAGTCTCTCGTGGGATCGACCTCGACTTTATCTGTTTGCACTTTACAATTGAACCTAGTTCTCTTGCTAGTGTGTTAGTAGGCATCGAGTTATAAATTTAACTTGACCACGTCATCAATAACCCGCTCGCTCCAATTGTGGACCTTGTTTGGGGGATTGAAAAACAAGCGTAGGGCTTGTGTCCTTGTGGAAATTTGCCCGGGAATCTAATTACCACAAGGTCTATAAAACCTGTGAAAAATCCCTAAGGATGGTTCATGATTGTTTTTCCGACAAAGAATAATGAAAGTTGTGATAACCCTCACCGCATTCGATCACTTGGCAGGGCCCCCATTAAGTCCACGAGCACAAAGAATGGTTCAAAGGGAGGGCGCAGGCCCGCGTAAAAAGAATCATTGAGTCGTCCGATCGACACGAGCAGGAAAGATCCTCGATTTCGTCAGGACCGCCCTCAAGATCATCGAATTTGGCAGGCACTACTCGGGTAAACCTATATGTATCGGGAATGTTATATGCGGCAAGTGCAGCAGTGAGGTCCCCGCTGTCGCGGACCTCAACCATTCTTTCTCGTTCCGCTTCTCCAGTTCATCCATCCGAGCGAACTCAGATTTCGCTTCGGGATTGTTGGGAGTCGAAGTCTTCTTTTTCTGAGCATGGTTTGCGGCCCTATGTCCCTCCGCAGAAGCGCCACAAACCATACGGCGCTGCTTTCTTTTTCTGGTACGAGGAGGCGTCGCAATACGCCTTAGTAACTCATCCTCCTCGCATCCACGCCGTACGAAATCCTCAACGACGGGAATATCAGCTTGATTAGTAGAGCCGCTTGCGCCGGCATCCTCGCCAACATTAGTATGAATAGTCCGGGCCTGCTTTTTCTTCTCCTTGGGACGAATCGATATCAAAAAGATCGTTCTCGTCGACAAGCTGGCCTGCATTCTCCAGACTGCCCCCAAGCACTTTCTCAATGTCTATTTTGGCGGATCCGTTGATACTAGGCTCGTCAACTTTATCCTCCAAGGCATATTCATGCACTTCTTGATCGTCATCGGAATTGTCACTGACGGTCCTCTCACTTCTGGACATCCTGAAAAACAGAGGGAAAGACAGAATATCAATCACCCAGATACGAGGATGTCAGGCCAAGATGTATCAAATGGACGTACCCATCTCGACACCTCCCCCTCCTTTTTCGACGCAAGAAGTTATCAAAAAATACTCAGAAAACCCCAAAAAAAAGACTAAACATAAATTCAGGGGATGTGGCAAAATGCAGGAGAAGAAACAAGGGAAACAAGTTTGGCAATTCTATGAAAAACTCAGTAAAAATCCTTGCTGTACCCTCAAAACCAAACTTGAAAACGCCACACGCGTGCATTTCGAACAAGAATACAGAAATCCCAAGTCCACTCAAAAAAATGTATGAACTTTGATGCCAACATCGAATTGGAAGGGCTTATGACACATCCGTAAATATATTTGGGAGGAAATGTAAGGAAATTTCGAAAATGAAAAGAAAATCGAGAGGATTACCGAGAAATAGAGTAAAGAGGTTGTCGGAAGTGGGAAGGACGCGGAATCTTCAAACACAAGCCGGAACCTTCAAAGCTTCACGGAAAACTCAAGCCTTCGCCGGAATGTCTTTGCCGTGAGAGTAGGGAGTGTGTAAAGTATTGAAGGATCGAGGTTTGTGGTGTTTGCCCTTTACACATAGGCGAATACAGGCAGATCAATGGCCAAGATCGGGAGATCTAACGGCCCGCATTCGAGCGGCCATTTCAATTCGAAAACCGTCATCATTACAACGCGTTATTCAAAAGCGTCATCATCGCGTCGGAGGTTATCAAAATGGTTGCGCCCATCGAGAGACCACGATCTACTGCTCCAACCGTCCCACTATCCGTGAGGGTGAAACGTGTCCATAGAAAGCATACGCAACCGTTGCCACAGTTAATGATTCAAGCTACCCCATAGGGAGACGTTGTGCCACTCACAGTAAGGTCGCGCGCTTGATAAGCGTGACCACAAGGTCAGGATATTCACCATTTAAGATCGCGAAAGGCTATCCGCCCCATAAAGCCACCACAAGGTCAAGGCTATAAGCCATTTAAGACCCAGAAAGGCTAAGGCTATCCGCCCCATAAAGCCACAAAAATTCAAGGCTATTCGCCATTTATGCACCTAAAAAGCTAAGGCTATCCGCCACATAAATTCATCGTAGTGTTCTAAGGAAATCGATCCATAAGCAAACTTTACTCCCCACCTAACATTTCGAGAAAATGCATAAGGCACGGAGTAGGGGCCGTTGATATGCTCGAACCGTAATACCATCTCTGCGGATCTCTATTTGGATCTGCCAGACAGCCAAAGTAGCGGACGAGGCCATCGGCCACCACCATCCGTGAGCCCATCAGCCAATTTGGACCCGCAAGTCGCCGGCCCCGCACTTCGGCCTGACGGCCCGATGCGACATCAGGGAAAGCCAAGGGGGCTGGCCCACATGGTCCATAAGGCAATTAGGTCCGTAAGAGACCCGAGCCCAAAACACTTAGAGCAAGAAACTATCATTGGTTTAGCAAGATAAGGAGATGAGGGACGCGAGGAGCAGCAAGGTCATTAGAGCCGCAATGAGCTTGCTAACTAGCCGAAGACTGGTTGTATTATTAGTCCTTTATTGTAATTATGCCAAACTATAGTCGGTTTTCTCCCTTTAAATAGGGATCATTGTAACCCATTCTACATATACATATTAATACAAAACTCAGGCTAACTCTGCCCATTTTATTACTCATTCGCACCACCACTTTCACCGACGCCGCACCACCGAAAACACCACTTATATATCAACAAATAGCCAGATATCCACCCATTTAACCACCGCTGAAACATCGTGATAATTTCGACATTATCAATTGTGATCAAAGGTTTCTAAACAAACTACACTACGAATTGATCAACTAGAACACCAAAACAAAATCTAATCATCAAGATTCTAGATTTAGGACAAAAACCTTACCTTTATGAAACTCCAAAATAACGCTCTCTTCACCACGATTCCGATTATCTACTCGAAACTAAATACCGGAAGATCCCTTGAAGATTATGTTTCCTTCTTCTATTTCTTTTTCTTTTCAAAACCAGACTTCGAACAATTATCACGATGAGTTACTATTCTTTAAATATATCTCTTTCTTTTAAATAAAATATTAAATCCTGTAAAAGAATAATAATAAAATTCTGATTTCTAGCAAAAGACCTTTTTGTCCTTTTCAAAAATTCGGGATGTTACATTAACGGAGAACGATCAAATGTCTATCTATTGGAATCGGGAAAATAATAGTGTAATCATTGGCACAAACGATTAGAGTCATGGTTCTACCGATGATTACAAAATGGTATCAAAGCCGACTATCAGACGGAATAATGTGCTGCACCGTGAAAAGACGGTGTAAGAATGGCCTCCAGTTACCTCTGGTAGGTACGGATCCAGGAACAGTCCTGGTCAAGTCCTGGCGAGGACGCCAGTCTCTTATAAAGAGGAGAGAATGTAAAACCCCACATCGGTAAAGTAATAGGAATGTTCACCCCCATATAAGTGTGAGACATAAAGGTGTTGTCAACTCGGGTTGCCCTGTTAGACCAAGCGAGGACGACGGTCAAGCGATTGACCGGATCATTTTGCTTACTTACTTAGCGCACTAGACCTTGAGTCCAGGGCGCTATAGTTGGTATCGAGCCAATCACAGGAGACGGAACTAAATGCCGGCACCTATAGAGTCCTTTGGCGCAGGACGAGTCCAGACAAATCTCGGCGAGACGCCAATTGCTTATAAAGGAAGAATGTGATATCCCGCATTGGATGTGGGAGAAGCACACGACATTCTTATAAGTGTGAGACATAAATCTTTTCATTAAATCAGGTTAGCACTTTTTTAGAGCTAGCGAGGGCAGACGACTGCCATGATTGACCGGATGCTTTATATAAGACAATTAACGCTATCAGGCCCGGGATCTAAGGGCGGCGTTACAACAATCTACTTTTCAATTCATTCAATGAGTTACATATGTTATCCTTGATAGCCTTGTATATTTGACCGTTTAAGGCATGCATATTGTATTTAATCCAGGGAAAAAAATCTCATAGGTTGCATTTTTTCTCCAGATATTTTTCAAGAGGTGCATAATATTTTCTATTCAATGGTTTTCAACATTTTAGGGGGTCTATGGACCCCCTTTTGGTAGCTATAGGTCCACCACTAATTATAAGAGTCAATCGTTACACCCTCACGAATCAATCTCTTGAACATGTTTTCTGACTTAAAAATCGAAGGGTGTTTGAGGACTAACGAATTCCTCAAGCCTGGATATGAATAATAATACGCAGACAATAGTCATGTTATATAAGTGGACACAACGATTATTTCTCGTAGATTGATCATAATGACTCTAAATTGATCATGATATCAACTCATCATGATCAACGACGCAGATCGTATTGTTACATACTCGTTCAGAATACAACGATTGTCGCGCATATCATCGCCGATATGAGGAAGCCTAAGTTAAAATAAATCCAGTTGTCTAGGAATCTAAGTTGGCTATTTTGTCTGGACGCAGAAAGGAACAGCAGAAGCAACAAAACAAATACAAGTAGCAGCCGGCCAACTTCTTCATCAATTAACAAATGCAGAAGGTTTGAAATTATTACTAATATCGAAGCCCCTAAAGATTCTGGTACAGCTTCTCTTGATTTTTACTGTGTTTGTATTCAGTCATCTATACCACCAAAAACGGCTTTCATGTTTTATTTGTTTCGATTATTTATTTATTTATTTGATTTTTCGTATAATTATTCAGGATTACAGGGCCTAATATATTGCTTTGTCATCGTATCCATATCAAGTTTACATGTCAAAACAACAAAGAAATTTTATCGATATGCCACACATTTCTACTCTCTTTCACATATTCGATGTATTTTATCGGTGTGCATGATAAATTTTATCGGTGTGCATGATAAAACAGAGTAGAAATGTATGACTATAATACATACGATACGAAGATAAGATTTCCAAGCAGTCACATTTTTGCCTGATCCAATTCAGCCGCGTCGGGCTGCTTTATTCATCTTCTCCACCCAGGTTGAAGCACCCTTTCTGAAACACAAAACCAACAGGAAAGATATAGCAGCAATCAGTAATGTAAATGGTAATGCAGTCTAAGAGCAATGGTTAGATATCTAAAGATGTACTTTCACAGATTTAAAGGAAACTTAAAAGGGACGGGACTCGAAAGGATTTTAGCAGTATACATGTAGCAGACAATACCTTCTTTGCCATTTGTTTGAGCTGGCTTCTGTAGCCGTGGTGATAATGTGCTCGGTTTGCTATTTGCTGGAATCGAGAGAGTGACGTCTAACAAAACCGTTTTATCTCCATCATCTTGACTTAACTTAACAGGGCCTTGCATTCTTCTAAGTTTTGCTTTTGCAGATTCAGTTGCTGCCATGTAGCTTGGCACACTTGCTGTATTCTGTGATGACACATTTTCACGATAATATTCCTGCTTCCCGGGTACAGATTTTCTCCTCCTTGTCTTTTGGTTTTCCCTTTTAATGTGATCTTCTTTTGGAATTGTGAATCGTTTATTGTTGCGTGGACTTCGTTTTTGTACCATTTTCCGGGGTATTCTGCTCATTGACTGAATCATCAGGTTGTGGAGTAGGTACAAAAGGATCATCCATATTAAGCGAGTCGTGAATCTTTTCCGTCTGAGCCAATTTGTCAACTACATAATTCGATTCACTTTGTTGCTCCGGTAGATTCATGATTCCTGGTTCAGACATGTCCGCAGTGGCACCATTTGATGATTTTTCTTGAGTTTGCGAAGGTTCCTCAGCACTAGCCACTGTTGCAACAGAAATTTCTTTTAGATTCGGTTGCCCTTCTCGGTTCACATTGTTGTTGCTCCTGAGGTGATGCTGTTTGATGAGTTGCAAGTGTCCTTAGATTACGTCTAGGCTTGTCTAAACTGCCATTTTCACCAGCTACGGCACTAGCAACCTTACGGAAAGTTCTCCTTGATTTTCCTTTTTCTCTACTTAAAGTAGACGCGCGTTTACCAGCTTTGCCTGAGACTTGACATCAGAAATAGCTTTCAGAGGTGCAAGCAGCTCCCAAAAACGAAGCAGTGACCAACGCTTGAGCCACATCCAGGCTGAATTTGGCTCCTCTGGACCGTATTGCAGGCTAAGGGCCATGGCTTTAGGCAGTAGGGACAGAAGCTAATCAAACAAAAAGAGTATGACCATTATCATACAATGGATAGCTATCTGAGGCTTTTACACAAATACAAAGTGAGCAATTATATGAAAAAACACTGGAACTTAAACTAGACCAGCTTTAAAGAGATTTCTCATAATATAGTAGTTGTAGATCTGCCAATTTGAAATGAAGTACAAGGCAATGGGAAATATTCGTCGTATACCTTACAAGCAAATGCATTTGTTGAAAGCTTTTGTGACCTAAAAGCTGTAGTCATCCCTACTGAGGCCAAGAATGCAGTGCCCTGAGAAAAATGCAAAGCAGGTTGTTTTTAAGAAGAGAACACTTTCGAGATGATATCTTTAGTAAATGACACATGATATTGCTGATATTAGAACTTAGTAAAGGTCATTAAAGGGATACCTGAACTTCTTGCACCCTGCTCTTTCTAGACAGCTCGAGCCCAGGATACAAAATTCTCACCCTTCGCCCCCGAGCCAGTGCCTGGAATCTCACTATACGGTACAAGCAATTCAAAGTTGCAACAGCTTGCTTTCTGACCAAGTGCCCACGTATAAGTGCTTGAAGCCGAATAATGCCCTTGAGTGCCCAGAATGCCCGACGAGCCTTCAGATCAATTAAACATCAAGATAAACATCATAGTGAAAACATACATACATACATATATGCTGTTTTAACACAAACAAACATGTACATGCTGAGTAAGAGACCTCACTTTGAATTGAATGTGTTCAATGCTTTTGTCTCAAGATTAACAGATATCCATTATAAATCAAATTTAGTAATGAATACGTTGAATGTTGAACGCCTCACGTCAACATTAACAGCTATAGCTATTAGAGATTCAATGAGAACTTCTACACCAATCAAAAGCAGCACATGAAACAGTTTTATATTACCAAGTAGCCCCTACAAGCTGCTTGAACTATGATGGTAGCTTGTTCTTGCCTTGCTGCTGCTTCATCATCAGCAGAACTCAAACCAGCCATACCGTGCAAATCTGTTAGCTCTTTTACAGGCTCACACGAAACACTTCCTGGGATGCCATTTTCAGATTTAGCCTCGGTTCCAACTTGATCGTTACTCAGTTTCGTGATTCTTCAACAAATGAATGGTTCAAATGTAAATTCTCGCCTGGTAGGTGCAGAACAACATCGTTTTCCACTCCGGCACCCTGTGGTGGAAGAAATATGGCAGAGAGGAAGAGGAGTTTATTACAGAAAAAGATTGAAAGGGAACTAGTGTTAAGAAACAGAAAAGAAGTGAATTATAGATATAACAATCAAATATCGATTAACTTGATTTGCAAATCAAGATAAAGAAAAAGAAAAAAAAAAACACCAGAGTGCGGACAACACATTAAAACGCAAGTAGTAACTCATAAGATACAATTCTGCATATCACAACGAACATGAATTTCACCATCCAGGGCAGAAACGGTAGAAATCTACACTGTTTATCAAAATATTAAAAAGCTATAGACAAGCTATAGACTCTTCTTCCTCTTTTCATCAAGAATATGTTTCAAAGTCAATCAGTTCCCCCATTGAAAATGTGTTTAAAAGCGGTGCATAAATTAGACGTTCTCCAACCTTTGATAAACTAGATTTGGAATGCTTCTTCCCCAGGATCACAGTCTTGATCCATTTTCCAGGAGATTTCCCCATTCCAGTAATTGAATACTTGGAAAGCAATGTAAATCTGCAAATATAGGCAAGCTGAGCTTTCTTGATGTAAAAAGTAAGAAAACTTCCATTAACTCAATACCAACTCATTCAACAAATATAAAACAAAATCAAGCAAGCCACGAATTCAAAGCCAAAATATTGGAACACCAATGGGTAAAGCTCATACTCACTGCCTGTTAATAAC
>JAOBSW010000113.1:0-61051 GCA_026214975.1 Gentiana macrophylla
TTGCAAATCTATGTTCACACTTGTATGTTCTCGAGAAGATTGATCTCGAGGTTTGTATGTAACGTCACGAGTGTATATGTCTCGTATATATAAGGAAAGGTAGTGGTTGAAAACTGTCAGGCAAGTACCGTACACGTTCTGTAGCATTTAACCACGATTAAAGTTGGAATAAATGTGATGTTGCCACGTGTCCTACAAACTTATCCCATTAAGAGTTGTAACCGTTGGATATTGTAACCGTAGTTATAATGGATAAGAATAATATCCGTTTACTGTTGACTTTCATTAAAGTTTTGGTGTCTTGTAACGTATACTACTACACAGACTTGGTCTTCAATAGAGTTAGCTCAAAGTGACCCATCGACACAAGATGGCTCGGCCTCTGCGGCGACTTACTCTCTTGATCTCCATACACTCTTGTTTTGTCCAACTGATAATACAAGATAAAGTTTAATACCAATGACTGATCTATCAAGTGAGCTCACCTAACTGGACAAAGACCAATCCCCTTGGCAACTTCATTTGCTCAATTTTCCAAACTTATTTAAGTACATGGAATTGTTGATACCAATGACTAATCTGCCAAGTGAGCACACCCAACAGGGCAAAGACTAATCCTCTTGGTGAATTCGAAGACTCTGCTGATCATTAATTTATCAGTCAACTTTTATGATGCCAAGTTCAGTTATTAACTTAGCAAATATTTCACTATCCAATGGTTTTGTAAATATATCGACAAGTTGATCTTGATAGGGATGTAAAGAACCACCACATCTTTCTTCTCCATATGATCTCTTATAAAATGATGTCTCACATCAATGTGTTTGGTTCTAGAGTCCAAAACAGGATTTTCTATGATAGCAATTGCACTTGTGTTGTCACACATTATGGGAATTTCCTTCTCTTCAATCCCATAATCCCTTAATTGCTGTCTTAACCATAGTATTTGTGCACAGCAACTTCCAGCAGCAATGTATTCAGCCTCAGCAGTGGAAGTGGATATTGAATTATGTTTCTTGCTAAACCAGGAAACAAGTCTATTTTCCATCAGCTGACAAGTTCCTGTGGTGCTTTTTCTTTCAATCTTGCATTCAACATAATCGAATCCTGAGTAGGATATAACTTTGAAGCTTCCATCTTTTGAATACCATATCCCTACTCCCAAAATTTCTTTTAGATACTTGAGAATCCTTTTGACTCATGACTAAGTGACTTTCTTAGGTTTAGATTGAATTCTTGTACAAACACCTACAACAAAGGATATATCAGTCCGGTGGCGTTGAGGTACATCAGGATCGCCTATCATCCTTCTATATAAAGTCCGATCAACATCTTTGCCTTCTTTGTCTTCATCCAATCGATGCTTGTACTCATAGGAGTAGATGCCTTAATGCTATTTTCCATACCAAACTTCTTTTAGTAGCTCATTGGTATATTTGGTTTGATGAACAGAAGATTCCATCTTTTACTTGTTTGACTTGTAGTCCCAAAAGTAGTTCATTTCTCCCATCATACTCATTTGAAACTTGCTTTTCATGAGATTAGCAAACTTTTCACACAACAATTCATTTTCGTAACAAAAATTATGTCATCCACATAAATTTGTACCAGGTAGTCTTTGTCCCTTCATTGATTCGAAAAAGAGTCTTATCAATGGTACCTTTGTTACATACCATGCTCTTGGTGCCTGTTTCAAACCATAAAGTGCCTTGTTGAGTCTGTACACTTTATCTTCTTGATCTTTAACTTCAAAACCAGGAGTTTCTTTGAACATAAAACTCTTCCTCCGAATGCCATTCAAAATGCACTTTTACATCCAAATTGGTATACTTTGAAGTTTTTATATGCAACAAATGCCAAAAATAATCTTATGGCTTCCAATCTTGCAACAGGGCATATGTATCATCAAAATCTATTCATTCTCGCTTGAGAATAGCCTTTTGCCACTAGTCGGCCTTGTTCTTTACAATGGTACCAGATTCATCCAATTTATTTCTGTATACCCATTTTGTTCCAATTATGTTTGCATTATTAGGCCTTTCCACTAGTGTCCAAACTTGGTTTCCTTCAAACTCATTCAATTCTTCTTGCATAGAAATTATCCAATCTGGATCAGATATTGCTTCTTCAACAACTTTAGGCTCCATTTGAGAAAGAAAACAAGTAAACATTTTTTTCCAGTTGTCTTCTAGTCCTTACACCTTGCTGTATATTACCAATTACTTGTTCAGCAAGATGATTCTTTAACCATTGTAAATCTTGATTTGTTTGATTTACAGGAGCTTCATCTCCAGTAGGCTCTACTGTTGCTTTAGTAGGGGGTTTAGCAGATCCTTGAACTGCATCTGTTGTTGCATCAGTAGTTTTACCAAAGAGGTTCTTCAAATAGGCAGAGTCGAAACTTTTAAGTCATTTATCTTTTCCAAAACATCAACATATTCGGATCGGTGACTTGGAGATTCTCGTGAGTTTTGAAACTTCATCTTCCATTATAGTGAACTTAGGTTCCTCAAATACAACATGTATTGATTTTTCATGTTTTAATGTCCTCTTGTTCGAAGACCTTAAATGCCTTGTTGATGAAGAATATCCCAAAAATATTCCTTCATCGATTTTGGTTGGAAAGTCTTGATTGTTTCTTATGATTTAAGATAAAACATTTGCTTCCAAATGGATGAAAATAAGATATATTTGGTTTTCTTCCATTCCATATCTCATAAGGTGTCTTCTGCAGCTTTTTGTTTACTGAGGTCCTATTTTGTGTATAGCATGCTGTATTGATTACTTCAGCCCAATACCTTTCACGTAGTACTACTTCACAAATCATAGTCCTTCCTTCTTCTTTTAAAGTCCTGTTTCTTCTTTCAAAGAACCCCATTTTCTTTGAGGTGTACAAAGAAATTTGCTAAGCGATCAAGACACCATTGTGTTCACAATATTCTCTTATGACTTTATTTAGAAACTCAGTACCCTTGTCTAATCTGATCTTCACTACTGTCAAACTTTTCTCATTTCACAATCTCTTCAAAAGTTCAGACATCTTTTGAAGTGTTTCACTTTTATTGTTCATAAATATTACCCAAGTGTATCTTGAATAATCATCAACAACTACCAAAGTGTACTTCTTTCCTGTTACACTTGTTGGTATAACTGGTCTAAATAGATCCATATGCATCAAACTCAAAAACTCTTTTGTTGATTGTTTAGTCTTTGACTTGAAGCTTGACTTTGTTTGTTTACCTTGCTGACATGCATCACATATAGCATCCTTTTTGAATGTGATCTCAGGTAAACCAATCACCAACTTCTTTTTCACTAACTGATTGATATCATCAAAATTGAGATGATTCATATTCTTATGCCACAACCAATTCAGTTCTGACTTGGTATGCACAATCAGGCATGTTTTCGGAATAGCGATGAGACCAATCCACAACATACATGTTTTGTTGTCTTGTTCCAGCCAACACAACTTGTTCACCTCTTTCACTAATGACAATATAGTAGCCTTTGTCAAAAGTGACCTTGTAACCCATGTCACAGAATTGTCCAGTGCTCAGTTGGTTGTAGTCCAATCCTTCCACAAATGCAACATTTCTGATAGTCAATCCATTTCTCACCAATGTTCCTTATCCTCTTGTATATCCTGGTGTGTTCTTGTTGCCAAAATTCACTCTTGGACCATCCTTTGGCACATAGTTTGTTAAACGAGTGCTTATTCTTTTGTCATATGTCGGAACATCCACGCGTCAAAGTACCAAACACCCTCCTCAGTCTCATCCATATTTGCCATCAAAGCATAATCATCCATATCAGCTATGAGTGTAGTGTCATCTGATTCATTTCCTTTTTCTGATTCACTTCATAGCGAGATTCATCATCAGCAACCAATGCTTTCTTGCAAGATCTTCTTTGCTGATTTTGTTCTTCAGTTGGTCTGGACAACCAGGTCTGAAATGTCCAGGTTTCTTGCAGTTGAAGCAAAGATAATCAGGTTCCTTCTTTTGTATCAAGTTAGGACAATCAGGTTTGAAGTGTCCTGGTTTCTTGCAATGAAAACACAAGTAGTCATTATCCTTCTTGGATTCTTCATTTTTCTTTTCACTGGATTTCTTGGTGAAATTCCTTGGAGAACCCCTTCCTGATTTCATCATTCTGATTTTCTTTCTCAGTAGGGCTATTTGCTCTGGCATTTCATCCAGTAGATCATCTTGACAACCTGATGATTCTTCTTTATGTGCAGCAGCCAATACAATAGTTTTTGGTTCTTCTTTTTCAGTATCAGAAACAAGTTTCTTACTGAATTCATATGCCTTGAGATCTCGAAAACAATTTGAAGGTATCTTCTTCATGTAGTCTCTTGAACTCTTCGTGGCAAGAATCTTCATCTCCCAAACTTCCTTTCGTAGGTAGGGCTTACAGGATTCTTGTGTTGATCTCTTCTTTTGTATATCTGCATTCAGTGAGGTGAGTTCATCCATTATAGCATTGAATCTTGACTCCATTTGTTCAATGGTTTCATTTGATTTTATTTTGAAATCTTGGAACTTTCTTTTGGCTACTGTGACTTTGTTTTTCTTGATAGCATCGTGCCTTCACAGATTAGTTGTAATTTTTCCCAAAGTTCCTTTCTTAGTCTTGTAATCCTTCACTTTCATATACATATAGCTATCCAAGGTTCTGTAAATGATATCAATAGCAATATTGTTGAGGTTTGATCTTTTCTATCTTCAGCACCCCACTCTCTTTTTGGCTTTGGAACAAACTGAGTTTCACTGCCCACAGCTATGGCCTTTATGATCTCCAGTGGTCCATCAGTCAGCACATTCATCATTTCATCATGTGTTGCAGCTAAATAAGCCTGCATACGAAGTTTAGACTCATCAAAACAATCTAAGGAACACATCAACATAGTCCTAGCATACTGGTTGTTATCCATGATGCAAAGCTTTGAAAATCAGAAACTTGAAAAAGTTTTCAAAGAATTTTCATAAGTACAACAAGTAGGATTACTTCAGAACAGAAGCAAAACTCCGATACCAATTGTTGGTCCATTGAAAAGGCTTTGGTTAAGTTTAGAGGGGGGGGGGGTGAATAAACTTAACACTTAAAACTTTTGCAGTTGACAAACTCAGCAAGGTCAGTAGCCTGCTGACTATCAGTAGTCTGCTGACCATTCAGTAGTCTGCTAACTATTAATGTTACTAAATTTGTTGCAGCAGAATATATGTAAATTAAGCCTTATTAATTGTTGTTAAAATATGATACTAAGTATTGGATACTCAGTAGTGTAAATGTGTGATTCAGTTGCTAGTTTTAGTAGGTTGATGTGATCAGTATACTAAATGCAGAAAGTAAGTGCAGAAAAGAAGTAGGCAAATTTTATAGTGGTTCCAGGTGGTGTAATCCTATCAGTCCACTCTTCTCCTGTGATGTTGGAGGAAATTCACTAGAGATCCTTGTGGTTGTAGTTACAAAAATCTCTATGCTGTTTTTCCTTCACCAATGACTATGGCTTCACAATCTAAACACTTGAAACAGGTAGGATTGCTGCTCCAAATTATTCCACTGGTCCTTGAAGGGTAGGATTGCCTCTTCACCAGCTCCAACACACACACAACAGTTCTTGACACCCAAAAGATGCTTTTCTGTCTTCGGTAGGTTTCTTGTAAAAGAAAGATTGAATCAAATAAATGATTCAGTAGTCAGCAGCTTGATGTCTTCAAGTGTGTATACTTGATGTAACTTGATAGAAGGTTACACTTGAAGAAATTACTTGATCAGTAAGTTTAAGCTCAGTGTATGTCAGCAGTGTGTTTTTCTTGATTTAACTTGATAGCTTCATATGGATTATATGTTCCTTTGTTTTTCATCATCTTGTGTCTGAATCAAGAGTCTTCTATTTATAGGTGAGAATCCTGTGACTTATGTTTGAATTTCAAACATAGCCGTTTCAGACTTGTCTCCATCTTGACTTGCTTTTGTCACTGTTCATGGGGATGACTTAATTGTCGATCAACTTTTTTGTCGATTTTGATCGCCCACCCTTTGACTTGTATCCATTGGATAAAGCTCTGAATCTTTCCAACGTTACTTTTATCTTGACCATTGATTTGTTGATAAAATCAAGGTTTGTAATCCATCCTTATCCTTTTGATCTTCCAATGTAACCTTTGATTAAATCGAGATTTATACTCAGCAAATATCTAAAGTATATCAGCCTGCTGATGTACATATCTGTCAGCAGGTTTAAGTCTGCGTTGTGTTTTAATAATACTTCAGCTGACTTCTTCTCATCTAACTTTTTATTGTGAAGATAGAGTACACCATTTTGAACATAACTATGTTCCAATCACCACTTAACATATGGAACTTAGACATTGAACACAAGGTATATGTAATCAGTTTAGGTCATCACAGACTTCCCTAAATTCTGATTCCGTATACTTGACATTGAATACTAAGTTTGATCCTTTAGCCTTCAATAACTAAGTTCGAACCCTCACTGCTTGGTCTTCAAGAGTCCCTAGTTAGTCTACCGACCTAGGCACTCTACTGACCATACAGGTCTACTGATAAAGTCAGCTGACCTACTTACAGTGCTTGTTTGATCAAACCTATACAATGATCAAACTCTAATAAACCTATACATTTGATCTAGACATCTTTTTGCCTTTGCTTCATAACAAATGACTAGTCGGCACTCGTAATTAAAACTTAAAATATGTCCCAATATATATATATATATATATATATATATATATATATATATATATATATATATAGACATACATATATGGGTTGAGTTGAGTTCAAATATGTTTTTTATGGTACAACTCATACTCAACCCATGAAATGCGGGTCAAAGTATATTAAAACCATAATCAACCCAATCCATTTTTATCCCGCAATTGCGGGTTGAGTTAGGTTAAATTAGGTCGGATTGGGTCGGGTTGTGATTTTTTGTTCACCCCTAGCTGCTGGTATGTTCATCTTGAAAAATGAATATCTCACGACTTATGAAGGAATGTTTAAAAGGCAAGATTGAGAGATATATCCAGGAGCCATAATATCTGAATTAGATTCCATCAGTGACAACCATGTTGTGAACCAAGTCTATCTTACCTACAGGGAATGTCCCTGAAAGGCTGACATGGATGGTAATATGATTACATAAGGCTATAGTGACGGTTGAAGGGTATGGGGTGTAAACCTTGTAATTATCTTTATGCTGCCAGTTGAGCCCAGTTCTATTCAGACTATGCTTGTTATAACTTCGTATCATGGTTATATGATAGTGTTGAAGATGTTGGGCAAATAGCTCGATGTTCATAGACGATAACATGATGCGAGCCCATGAGATTCATTTATGGACTCAAACAAGTTTCTCTAGACAATTTCTTTGTTTGATAATCAAAGGAGTTTGATTTAGTCAAAAGAAGGGATATGCCCAATGTGCAAGAAGGATAGTGGGAGTGTGTTAGGATTTTTGAGTAAGGTATTGGATATCTCTCTCGGGAATTATCACCCCATGTCACAGTCAATTAATGTTTGGTAGTTCAAGGTCTTTACGAAAGCACTTGGATTATCAATTCTTATTTAGAAATAAGAATCTATAGTGATAGATTTAACTGCTGTTAGTTTTTAGTTTACCTATACAGATGTGATGCTAAAAGAGTTTAGCATAGATCACGACAGGAGATACTGCTAGCCGGTGTTCTCAAGATCTATCTATGTTAGGACGTTAGTCCTAAGGATAAAGTGAAAGATGATGCTTATGGAAGGTTTCTTTTGCTACCGCGATAGGAACCATCATAAAAATAAGGCTAGATGTTCATAGTCCATGAAGAGTCATGAGCAAGAATGAAATTAAATCTGGTGAATGTCAAGAATATCCTTAAATAGGTTAAGGATGTTTTCCTAGTTTATCAAAACTTGAAATCGGATAAATATAGATATACATACGTATTTCCTGAGTCTTATGAAGTCGAGTGGGAGCTAAAGTCTGGGTTTGTAGTCACTTTGGTTAAGTGAAGTAGTGAGTTGGAAATGTTCTCAACAAGTGATCACTATAAATTCTACAACTAAGCCAAAACACAGTAGTGTTTTGGAGGCCCAACGGAAGCAATACATGGATCTTAGAGGTTCATTCCTAAACCTTTCTCGGTTCTTCCACATTTACTATATAGGCGATATAGTTATGGATTCATTGCTGAAGCGAGGACCGTGGTCTCATCGAGAGATTCATGTGTCGAGGCGGTTACTTTTGAGTTGGTCATTTGGACCCGATATGAAGATACTCGAGTCCCCACGGATAGCGATCCGTTCACGGCTAGGGTTGGTTCCGAGTATTGCATGAGATTCTTGTGTTTCAACTTGGTCTTGTGTATGCGAGTGAT
Source organism: Gentiana macrophylla (assembly GCA_026214975.1). NCBI lineage: Eukaryota > Viridiplantae > Streptophyta > Magnoliopsida > Gentianales > Gentianaceae > Gentiana > Gentiana macrophylla. The sequence continues at coordinate 8,400 of JAOBSW010000113.1, forward strand.
TGGTTTTAGGCCAAGTGAGAGATTGTTGAAATAGTGTCCTAAACCAAATCGGTTTGGACCGAGAGATCCGACGGGTCGGATCATTTCTACTATTTCTTTATGATTATACATATATAAGAAATGTCTTTTTGTTGTCATATATTTTTCTTTTAAAGAACCAATTATGAATTGTTATATGATAACGCCCTTAATATTATACAAATGATGATAGAAACCATGATAGGCGATTATAGTTGATGAGATCTCTAATCACTTTAATATGTTTGATACTTAAATGTCTCAGGCTTATGTACTATTATTAAGCAGGGCATTGATAGTACAAATAAGCTAGCACATATATTAGATGTCCTCTGTCTTTAAGGGTAGGGATAGATCTCATCTATCGAAGTGTAGAGGCACTTGGACTATACGTGGGCGTGTATTAAAGAATGCACACGTTAGGATCGACCCACTTACATTGTTAAGTGTCACACTATGTGACGGTTGTGTAATTATCTTTAGGACCGAGTCTACATGGCATCACGGTGTGGATTGTCACTTTTTGACACTATTGAGTTTCTATAGCCATGTAGGGGCGATCATACGGTAGTGATTGGGTGTGATATCAAGCATCGCGGAGCATACATGGTTGTCCGGGAATCACGTACTTACATGAGTAGGAGTGAATATCCGAAAAGGCTTTCTCATAAGGAATGTCTAGTTTTCATGAATCTTTGCAAAGTGGGAGTAAATGAGTTATTCGAGAGAGCTTGAAATCCAGATTATAGGATACGATCAAGATACAATCGTATGGATATTACTACGACGATATGATTCTATTTACACGCTAACCGAGCACATGAAAGGTAGAAGTCATTGCGTATTGACTCTTCCGATGATTGGGGTCATGGACATGTTGCTAGATGCTATCCGTGATCGTTAGACGTGAAGGGCATTTTCATAATTGCGCCTTATGTCTACGGCCAACATATTCGGAAGCCTATCGGGTCATATACATATGAACATCAGGTCGGATTAAAATGTGGTTATAGTTGATAACTGTTGGAAATAATATTTGTGTTTTGATGATGATTCGTCACGTAATTAGTAAGATCACTTACAACCCATGATGAAGAAGTTATAACTAACTGTTATAGTGCAAAATGAAAGAAGAAGGAAGAAATGGTCTAGAGAAAATTTATAAGTTATATCTAGAGTCTGAACTTTGTATAGGTTGTTTCAGACAAGCATTGTAATAGATATGAACTAGACAAACAGCTGAGTCAGCAAGAAAACTGAGTATACATATGAAGAACTGAGGGTTCAGACTCAGTTATGAGAAAACTGAAGAAGATAAGTTCGCTGAGGGACACAGACTCAGTTGACTCATCTAGAAGACTGAAGTGTTGGATCGATAATGGCGCGAACACACTCTAGAAGGGGGGGTTGAATAGAGTGTGGGTGATTTTTAACTCTTAAACGAACTTAACACAAGTACTAGCAACTAAGTGCGGAAGCTCACTTAATTAACTATTCGCTTGTGTTATTGACCTCAGTGATCAAGGTGATTAATTTATTGTGATTAAAATGATTATATCCCAAAAGCAAGTTTGTTCAAAACTAACAAAACAGGTATTAAAGCAACTCCAAGTAAATTATACCACACGTTTGCAGATGGAGTAAAATAAGATTCAGGGCAAACAAGTTGACACAAAACAGACTGATATAATCTAACAATCAATTTAAGACTTGTAGTGACGTTTAGCAACAGTCACTAAAAGTTCATAGAATAGCTTCAACAGATGCAAGAACAGGATTAAAAACTGATATCACCAAACTATTCACACAGCCTATGTTGCAGATTAAACACTAATCAACTTAACTTTCAGATCAAAGTCTGGATCAATCACAATTATATGATGACAACAGCAGAATACAAAAACAAGAGAGTATTTACTGATCAAAAGCACAGGTTCAAAGAATCAAACAGAAGTGCTGTTGCAACACTTTGACCAAACAAGTTTGATCAAGTTCAGATTACAACACAGGGTTGTAACAGATTGCACGAAGAGCCTCGGTGGAAGTACAACTCGGATCAAATTTACCGCAAGGTTTAAATTCTGGATATTAAACAATAGGATTACAAAACTGCACTATCACAAAAACTCAGTAGCTCAAAATAAGAAACAGCAGGACACACGAAACAGATCACTTCCAAGGCTGAACTATCAGTTCAAGCTCAAGGATGATAATCAAGGTGAAACACCAAGATTATCAAGCCTGCACTTGTGGGGACTGAATACAAGGTTCAGCTTATTAAAACTATAGCCTATACTATTACAGAAAGTTCAACAATCCAGTCCAAAACCCAGCACAATACAGGCAGGAAACACTTTCAGCAAATCACAAACTAAGTGCACTAAAACAGGATCAAGGTGCAGAGAACAAGTGCAGCAAAGGGTACAGGAGATCAATGCATAGAAGATTAGTAAAAGTGCAGAACAGCAAAATCAGCTCAGCAGTTCAAGTGCAGACAAGTAAATGTGCAGCAAATGATCAAGTGTAAAATAGTGAATGTGCAAGGCAACAAAATGTGTAGATTTTATCAAAACCAAAGCCAAGCACAATCAGTCACAAAAGTGACAAGAATTTCAACACTTAAACTCAGTGATTTTGAGTCAGTATTGAAATTCAGTGATGGTAACAAGTAAATGGATAAACACAAGGTTCTAGCTTCAGTGAACAAAGCTACACACTAGAACTGAAGCCACAACCTTTTCAGCCTTATGCTCAAGGCAGTGAACTTGGTAATACAACCAATTCAAAGGTTTCAGCCTTCAGAAACTGAGGTGCAGATTTCACCACTGAATAAGAACAAAACACAACAAAACACTCAATCTGAAATACAGAATTACACAGGATCAGATTGTATAGAAATATGAACAACAGGCCAGAATCCTCTCAAGGCCTTTTGCTAGTTCAAGCTTTCTATTACAATTCCTGATCTTGAAACTGACTCTTTCTGATTCAATGTACCACAGCAGACAGACTCAATTATAGATACTACACAAGTACAGTCAATTGAGACACTAGACACATATGCAATACAAGCAAAACAGGGGCAGAAAATTAACAACGAAAAGGGCAATTCTGAGTACCTTTTGCACAAGAAGAACCTCAGAATTTACCTTCACTGATCCTGAACCACCTTAGCTATTGATTGGAAATGCTCTTCCTCCAATAGCACTGCTTCAGATCAGTCCACAAGTTGAAGTATCTCTCAAGATACTCAACTCACTTGCCCACACTCTCAGACTCACACAAAAGACAACTTTTTGAAAGAATGAAAATGTCGGATTGCTATGTATTCAACTGGTGCAATCCGTGGTTAGTGTTACTGGCTATTTATAGCCTTAGAGGTATGACTTGACCTCAAGGCTGTGGTGTGAACAGTATCAAGAGGAATCAGGAAATCCGAGGCACATTAATTAGAGTGATTTTCCGTCCTTGGTCAACCTTTGATTTGTATTTTAGGTCAATGGACTATGTAAACTCCTTTTGGGAGTAGTACTAGCCAATAAGCCTCACAATGGATTGGTTGAACCAAGCAATCAACTCTTAACCGAAATGACTATCCTGTCATGGCAACCAATTTTGGGTTTTATGGTCAATGAACCAAGTATATCTGGTCAATGAGCCATGGTATATGGGGTTGACCACACAGTCACTGTTATAGTAGTTGATTCCTCTAAATATTGTCCTAATAGCACAGTGTAAGGCACCCGAGCCCTGGTTCAATGCTGAATATATCAACTTACCATTCATTGAACCAGGTTTTGACTCAAGACCAAAAGTACGGTTAGCTATGATGCCAACTAACCTTAATTTTGAATCTGGACGGTTTAGCAGCAAGGATTCAGCATTCAGTACGTGAAAGACCAGACTTCACGTTTTAACCATGTTTCTGGCTGCAAATCAACAAAAGGCACAAAATCAGGCAGCAAATCAAATTCGAATCAGAATAACAAATGATGAAATACGATACAACTGAAACGAATTCTCCTTGTAATGGATGGTGATTGCGAGTCTCCCAGAATCAGAGCTTTAATAGCTCGAATCAGTAACACATCAGGGCCAAGATAAAACCAGAACCTTCACTAAACGGTTTCAGCACAAAATCAGGGCAGAGTCTATATCAAACAGCATAAAATCAACGATATTAACTTAGAAAATATTAGACAGACAGCTTCCCTGAAATGGCGGAATACGAAGCATAAAGCTTCGATCTTTGACTGTGAAAAAAATGCCATGCTATTAACACTGTGATAGCTGCGAATCCACGGTAGTAAATGCCTTCCAAAATCGGTCGATTTAGTTTCAGCAATGACCGGTTTTGATTTGAAACCTTCACGAGATTAGAAAAACGTGTTGCTATCTCTCGAAACGTAAGTTTTCCATATGCAGAGCTGATACGGAGTTATCATGAGACATATTGCAATCGAGCTTTCCATAAAGGAGATGATTCGATCTTGAGAAGGCTATTGCATTCAAGAGGCGAATCAGATCAAAAAGGAAAGAGAAACAGAGCATACTTTTACGGGAATTGAGGAGGAGTAAAGACGGAGGAAACGGAGCAGTTCTTTAGCAAATGGAGAAATGAAAGAATGAGGCTGGAGATAAGTTTAGGTTATTAGATATTTGGGTTAATTAAAAAGTTGGATCACGGGCCTTATTTGCAAAAGGTTATAGGGGCTCAGATTAAAAACTTTAGGTCCAGTAGCATATAATTATTCAATTAACTAATTAAATAATTAATTAATCAAATACTTTGATAATTAATTAGTTTAATTAATTAGTAAGAAACCTGCAAAAAGAAACAAAACAATAGAGTTGCCATTTCATTTTAAACCATAGGTTTCATGGCCACGTATTAGTGTGACATAAGATGATATAATAAAGTATAAGTCACACAACAACATATATTATCATATATTAAAAATAATTCAAATCACTAAAATATTTATATAAAAGCTTTAAATCATGGGAGACGTTACTTTTGAAAATCAATCAACTTATAACTTTACTACCACAAAATACTCAACATGAAGAACTGAGGGACACAGACTCAATTGTTGAAGACTGAAGAACTGAGGTGGCAAACTCAGTTATAAGCTGATTAAGCCATGACTATAAATCAAGATTCAGGTAAATCTGTGGTGACCTGAAACTGAACTATAGATCATGTAAAACTGAATAATCTTAAGGACAAAGATTATCAGTTATCAGGAGAAGAAGGAAGCTGAATGGTGTATTCTGACTTAGTCAATTAAAGTCGGATGTCAAGAATACAAGGTACTCAGTTTTGAAGAAGAGTAAAAAACTGAGTTAAGGCCTTGTTGAATTTGAACTGACAAAACGACAAAAGGTCGTACACATGAACGTTGGCTAAACGACAAATGTAATGGCTACAAGAGCTGGTTGACCGTTGCATCACCCCTATAAATACACAGAGAAAATGGATTGGAAAGGTGATCTGAGAAGTTTTGAAAAGCACATATCTAAAGATCCAGATCCAGGAAATCAGACTTCATATCTAGAAAAAAGGGACGCTAACAAAATTGCCTTGGAGATTTAAAAGAAAGATCTAGTAACCCATTAAGGGGTAAGAAGGCATCTTGGAGCTACAATGCTATATCCAGAAGAATCAGACAGATCACTGAATTAATCCTTGATTAATTCTAAACCTAACCTTTGTGAAAAAGGGTTGACTGTGCATAGTTTGAGGAGAGCAATTCCACCTTTCCTCATACGGTTGCAACTTAGTTGTCACAGCTATTGGTACAGTCTGCGGACTGTGTGTGTGTTAGTGGTGAGCTGGTGAAGGAGTCATTCCACCTCCGAAGGATCAGTGTGCAGAATGAAGGGAGCAATTCTACCTTTCTTCATTATGTGTAGACAATGAAAGTAGGGTGTCGTGAAGGACTGTCATTAGACTAGGATTTTGTAACGGTTACTCAAGATTCTAGTGATACCTCCTACACCACAGGAGAAGGGGAGATGTACGAGATTACACCGCCCGGAACTTCCATAAACAAATTATGTGTTGATTTACTTTATGCATTTACATTTGTCTTTGTGATTGATTCAATTATTGCCTTATCTTGTTATCTTCACACTCAAACAAACGTCCGATTAATCGAGTCAAAGACAAAACCGATACATAGGAGGTTCAGATCTTTATTAACACATCTATTGCACTAAAGGCTAGTTTTATCCGCTGCCAGTTAACTGGACTAAGAATAAGTCAGTATTGGCTTTTACTTAGTTGAGTTAGCTGAACTCCTATGCATGTTTAAAGGATAGGAACAAAACTGAACTGAGGGTCAGTTTGAGTTTCGGAGAAACTCAGTTCCTGGGGTACTTTCCGTTTTGGGAAAGTTTTTGGTGACAAGTTTATTCACCCCCCCTCTAAACTTGTGTTAGACTTTCCAAGGGACCAACAATTGGTATCAGAGCAGTGCTTCTGTTTTGAAGAGATCCATTACTGAATCTCAGTATTAGTTTGTTTGTTTGAAGTAACTGGCCATCAGTTATTTCCGATACCAACAATTGGTATCGGAGCAGTTCTTCCATTTGGAAGTGATTCAAAGATAGCTTATAAACCAGTTTTTGAAGACCCCCCCCCACTGTATCAGTTGTAAAAGCACTTAGCTCGATTTCAATGACTATATCTAGAATTATAAGTTGGCTTTTTCACCCTCTGACTAATTGTTTGCAAAATGTATCTGATTTTCTAGATCAATTATTTGAGAGGTTCAGTGCGACAAATTTGCATACAAATCCAGAACCTCAACTCAGTGATGATGTGGATACAAACTTCAATGTTTATATAGACAAATCCAGAGGAGTTCCATCACAAAGAGATCTCACAGAAGAAGGCGAAAAGAAGTTGTTGCAAGTTGATATAGAAGATTCATTAGAGCAACAAAAGAATGTACACTCAAATCTTAAAACTGTATCAAACCATCATGAAAAGGTACATTCTTCAACTCAGTTATCATTCGCTGAACTCAATCAGAGAAACTCTAAGCTTGTCAAGTTAACTGAAAATCTCACGTTGGAGTTGAGACTAAAAGACAAAGAACTTGGCAAAGCAAAAGATTGGAATGAGTTTCTCGAAACTGAGTTGTCGCATCTTGCTGAAAGGTTAATGTTCAACAAATTTGCCAAAAGCAATGATGATTCCCCACCCCTACCCAGTCTTGAGACTTCAAAGAGTATAAACTCTAGACATCAAGTTACTGGAAGACCTAGTGGATTACACAAAGAAATCAAAGATGAAAGATCTAAAAGAATCCTTGTGAAATCAACTAAGGTTGAGCGTAATGGTTTATCTATAAAAGAAATGAGAAAGCTTAATTCTTGCATTGAAGAAACTGAAAGTTATACTTCAGTAACTAATCCAGCCGGACCCAAGAAGATATGGAGTACGGAAGAAAACTTAAAAGCTGCTTTGCAGAAAAGTCGAGTTTTATTGCAAATTCCTCTAAAAAGCGACTTCTACACAAAGCTGAAAATGCAAAAGCTGATAAAGGGCAAATTGGTCAAAAGCAGAAAACTTTCCAGCTACCATCTGATGCTTGAGCTGACATGACAAATCACTCGAAGCCACGTGTCAATCTAGGAGAAAAAGTAGATGTACATTCCTACAAATCTCATTGATTGTGACACGACTCTCATTTTGAAAATGATTGAAAAATGCAATCTTGACGAAATCCTGTTCAATCAATTTCAAAGCACTCAAGATTCTTCCAAGAATTCCTAATTCAGAAATCCATGGAGCAATACAACATTGATGATGGAATCACCACAAGTCTAGATGATTTCTGTCAAAAATTTTCAAACTCCACTCTATCAATTCGGATTGTAAACAAGATCAAGAAAATTCGAGGACTGGAGAATTTGATTGATACAAAGGTCACTACTTTGTGTCTAGACGGCATCAAAGACTTCTACAAAAATGCCGAAATCATCGATGATGGGAAGAGTTTCAGGACAACGGTTCAAGACAAGTGCATTATCAAGTAATCGAACATCTTCTTTCCCTAGTCTTTGGTTTAGACATAATCGGAGGATCTTCATCTCTCACATTTGGAAATGAAGAAAAAGGCAAGCTTTGGAAAGTCACAGCACTCAACAAGGACAAGAAAAATTTCATTGGATCCATCTATCAACAGAAACAAGAATTCGCATTCTTGACGATCCTTCTGACCAGAAATGTCATTGGTCATGCTCGGAATTTCTACACTCTTTCGATGAGATAAACTAAAGTCGATCTATGCTATATGGTTTGAAGAAAGATTGATTGGAACAAGTTTGTTCTCAATCAATTGATCACACAAATTTCAGATTTAAAAAGAGAAAGCCAAAGAAAGGAAGGCTACTAGAGAAAAGTTTTTATTGAAAAGGGATACACTTATCTAGTTCAAAGGATACTAGATCATTTCTCCATTTCAAAATCCACACAAACAGAAGTGAAACACAAATCAGTGCCCACTGGAATGAAGAAGAGGAAAGTCGTTGAAGAAGAAAGAAGTGAAATCTCAGATTCTAGTTCAAGTGAGACTGTAAGGTTGGATGACAGAACCTTGAGGAGACAAAGAAGGATGTGGAACAAATTTCTGGCAAAGAAAAGCTCAAATCAAGATGTAATTGATTGATGATGGCGAAGGAAGTGAATGTGAAGAAATCAAGAAAGTGAACTTCCAACCGAGATGCATGGAGAGTACAATGAAGAGCAAAGAGAAGCCTTGGAAGATCTTTGGTCTGCGAGAGTGAGTATGAAAAAGGAAGGCTGTCAAGTCATGATGTTCATTTTCATTACCATGAAGCCAGCTCCTCATCTCAAGTTCATGAAGCATCCACAAGCAAATCTGCAACTGAAGAATCTCAACGCCAATCAACTGTGATTGAAGAAAGATTGGAAGTAGCAAAAGAGATCATCGAAAGTCTGATACAAACTCTACAACATAAACTTTTCAACCTACATGAATTAATTGGAAAAGCACATTATTCAGGTTTGAACAAATACTCAAACATCATCACCCTGTGAAATTTATTTGAAGAAAGCTTTCGCATATCTTCAAACAAGGGGGAAGATGAAGCTGAAGGTGATGAAGCTAAAGCTGACAAAGCTGAAGAGGTTTATGCCAGACTATTGGTTGAAGAACAAGATATACAAGTAGATGCTAACCTACTGACTATTCAACAAAATGAAGAAGCAGTTGATAATCTGATTGAAGAGCTAGCTGTAGAAGAAGATTTTAAAGAAACAAGAACTGAGGAAGATGAAGAAGCCTCAGTTAAAGCTGTGTTGAATATCAGAAAGAAGCTTGTAATCTGTGTTAGATTTCTTGAAAAGTTTAAAGCAGATAAAGGTAAAAAGATAAAAACTGAGGGGGAAGCTGAAATAAAATCAGAAAGAAAGGTTGAAAAAGGAAAACATAACTTAATTTCAGAAGAAGAAGAAAATATAATGAATGAGGAGATTAAAGAGATCTTGATAAAGCTCAAAAATCAAGACAACGTAGAGGCTAATCGATTGATCAGTGAATATCTGGAAATCAAGCCTAGAGATGGTGAATCAAGAGAAGAGGGAAAAGAAAGAAGACTTATGGAAACAAAAAGAAGCATTTTCCTTGGTGAAAAGATGCTTTCTATTGAAAAAGAAAAATTGTAATTTGACAAGTTATTCAGTTTGCTTTGTAATAAACTCAGGTTGTTATTTTAATTTGTTATGATTTCTTGCACTATTCTTCTATTATTGCTTTTAGGGAGGGTTATGATACATCATCAAAAAGGGGGAAATTGTTGGAAATAATATTTGTGTTTTGATGATGATTCGTCACGTAATTAGTAAGATCACTTACAACCCATGATGATGAAGTCATAACTAACTATTATAGTGCAAAATGAAAGAAGAAGCAAGAAATGGTCTAGAGAAAATGTATAAGTTCTATCTAGAGTCTGAACTTTGTATATGTTGTTTCAGACAAGCATTGTAATAGATAGGAACTAGACAAACAATTGAGTCGACAAAGAAAGCGAGTATACATATGAAGAATCGAGGTTCGAGACTCGATTATGAGAAAAATCAAGAAGATAAGTTCATTTGAGGACACAGACTCGATTGACTCATCTAGAAGATCAAGAAGCGAGGACACAGACTCAATTGTTGAAGATCAAGAAGCCGAGGTGGCAAACTCGATTATAAGCCGATTAAGCCATGACTATAAATCAAGATTCGAGTAAATCTGTGGTGACTGGCCGAACTATAGATCATGTAAAACCGAATAATCTTAAGGACAAAGATTATCAGTTATCAGGAGAAGAAGGAAGCTGAATGGTGTATTCTGACTTAGTCAATTAAAGTCGGATGTCAAGTGTTGGACTTAATCCTCAGTTTTGATGATGAGTGCCATACTAGCTGTTATAGTGCAAAGGCAAAAAGATGTCTAGATTAAATGTATAGGTTTATTAGAGTTTGAATCATAAATAGGTTTGATCAAACAAGCTTTGTAAAGCGGTCTTTGGCTTGTTTCAAATTGAGACTTGTCAGTCGATAGGGTAGATTGGTCGATGAGACTAGTCGGGAACTCTGAAGACCCGAAGGTCGAGGTTCAAACTCGTAAATGAAGGCTAAGGGATCAAACTTAGTAATTCAAGTCAAGGATATGGGATCGAATTTAGGCAAGTCTGTGATGACCTAAATCGATTACATATACCTTGTGTGTAAGGTCTAAGTTCCATAAGTTGGATGATGTTTGGAACTTAGTTACAATTAAAATGATGTAATCTAACTACACAAATAAAAGTTAGATAGAAGTAATCATTTGCATTGTATTTTATATCTGATTATATGATGATCAACAGATCGATAGGTATCTCGCCAGACTCATGAACCTCATCGATGTATTACCTCGATTAATTCAAGATTATCTTGGAAGATTACATGGATAAGGACAACCAACTACCTTTGACTTATCAAGAAAATCAAAGGCTGAGATTAAAAAGACGTTGGGATGACTTTTATTTTTATCAATTGGATACAAGTCAAAGGGTGGATGATTTGATCAGATGTCAAAAAGGAATTACGGCGATGTCACCCTATGAATAGAGACAGAACGCGATCGGATGGGACAAATACAAGGAACGGTCACATTTGAAATTCAAATACAAGTCACATGCATTCTTGCCTATAAATAGAAGACTTTCAACTCAAGAAAAGGAGATGAATTTTGGATAAACTTTAAGTGCTATTTCGAATTTGAAAAACACCTGCTTTGAACTTCTTGAGCTTAAACCTCTTGATCCAAAAATTACTTCAAGTGTATTCGTATTCAATTTGCATCAAGATTACACACTTGGAGATCGCAAGTTCTTTGATTACATCATCCTAATCAAATTCTGCTGCGAATTGAATCATTTATTTGATTCAATCTTTATTTTATAAAGAATCTGCTTGAAGACAGTGAAGCATCTGTTAGAGTGTGAAAGACTCGTTGTTTGTGGTGGAGTGGTGAAGAGGCTCCTACCCTTCAAGGACCGATGGAAGACTCAGGAGCAGCAATTCTACCTGTTCCAGGCCGATTTGTGAAGCCATAGTTATTGGTGAAGTACAAGCAACTTAGGAATCTTTGTAAAAGCTACATCAAAGATCTCTAGTGAATTCCTCCAACATCACAGGAGAAGAGTGGGGTAGACAGATTACATCACTGGAACCACTATAAAATCGGCCATTTATTTTTAGCATTTTACTTTACGCACTTAGTTTATTTCACTCATCAACCTATCGAATCTAGCAAATCGAAATCACACACTGCACTACTAAGTATCTAATACTTAGTATCATATTTAACAACAAGTAATAAGGCTTAATTTTGATATTATTCCATTTGCACACAATTCAAAGAAATCGAACTATCGATGAGACTCTGTTTATCAAGAAAGCTCTCGAAGTCTCAAGAGACCATCAAGTATCAAGCAGACTAGCGGCGTTGTAGAATTTGTTAACTCCAAAAGTTTTAAGTGTTAAGTTTATTCACCCCCTCTAAACTTAACCAAAGCCTTTTCAAGGGACCAACAATTGGTATCGGGAGCTTACATTGCTCGAAGGAATCCTACTTGTTGTGCTTGTGAAAATTCTTTAAAACTTTCTTTCAAGTTCTTGATTTTCAAGATTTGCATCATGGATAACACACGGTATGCTAGAACTATGTTGATGTGTTCTCTTGATAGATTTGATGAGTATAAGCGTCGAATGCAGGCATATCTTGTCGCTACTCATGATGAGATGATGGATGTATTAAGCGATGGACCACTTTGGAGATTACAAAGGTAATGTGATGGGTGGTGAAGCCGAGTACATTCCTAAGCCAAAAAGAGAATGGAATGCGAAGAGGCAGAAAAGAGGCAAACCTCAACAACATTGCTATTGATATCATCTACGAGAACCTTGGATAGCAATATGTACATGAAGGTTAAAGATTGCAAGGCGCAATGGAACTTTGGGACAAGATTCACTTGATCCGTGAAGGCACCGATGCAATAAAGAAGAATAAAATCGGTGTGGCGGAAAGAGGTTCCAAAAGTTCAAGATGTCGCTAAATGAAACCATTGAGCAAATGGAATCAAGATTCAATGCAATCTGGATGAACTCACCTTCTTCGAGTGTAAGTTATTCAAAAGAGGAAGTAAACACCAAAATCTTGGAAGCTCTACCTGCAAAAGATGTTTGGAAAATGAAGGTGACTGCAATTGAAGAAATGAGGAAATTGCATGAAGAAGACACCTTCAAGTTATTCTCTGATCTTAAGGCATATGAATTTAGCAAGAAGCTGGTGCCTGAAACTGAAAAGGAAGAGCCAAAGACCACTGCATTGGCTGCTTCACATCATGAAGAAACATCAGGAGGACAGGATGATATGCTGGATGAGATGCAAGAACAAATTGCCCTACTGAGCAAGAAAATCAGGATGATGAAGACTGGAAAGGCCCCTGCAAGAAATTTTACAAAGAGGCCTACTGAAAGAAGGAAAGAAGAACCAAGGAAAGATAATGATTATTTGTGCTTTCATTGCAAGAAACCAGGACACTTTAGACCTGACTGTCCTGAACTAAAACAAGGCAAGGAACCTGATTATCTTTGCTTCAACTGCAAGAAGCCTGGACATTTTAGACCTGATTGTCCGGACTCATCAAGACCAAGAGTCAACAAAGAAGACATGGCAAGAAGGCTATGGTTGCTGAAGATGAATCAGGATATGATGTGGAATCTGAAAAAGGAAATGAATCAGATGATACAGACCAAGTTTCTCGATATGGAGGATTATGCTTTGATGGCCAATATGGATGAAAGCGAGGAGGTATACAACCTTCGTATCTATCAATACTCCGCTTTGAAAGTGATTGTGAATCAACTTGTGGTTCAAATCCTAAAAATTCTGACAACAATGAGACTTTGGATGCCATCCTTAATCAACTAAGGACAATACAATCTGGTTATGAGGTTGTGAAGGTGAAAAGAAGCTCTTGAATTAGAAGTTGGAAGATTGAAAGTCTGAATTAAGGGTTCTCAAAGGTAAAGAAAAGGATGTTGGACGAGAATCAAAGATAAGTCTGCTTTGAACATCCAAAGAAGATCTGAATCATTTGAACCATCTTGTTCCACTACTGCATACAAATCAGGAAAGCCTTATGGAGATAGAACAGGGCTTGGATTTGGAACTCAGCAATCCAACAAGAGTGGATTCAGTAAGGTCACTGAACCTAGTTCCAGAATTGATCCTAAGTTTGTACCTTCACTGGATGCAACTCCCAGTAAGGTTGCTGAGGCAGTAAAACCTACTGAGAATGCTTCAAGGAAGCAAAATCAGAAGTCAAAGAAGTCAACAGCTCCTAATAAAAAGAGTAAATCTAAAAATAGGACTGCTGTGCCTTCTAAGCCTGCTGATAGCAGACCTGCTACCAAGTCTGCTGGACCACAGACGGGTAAGAAACAGAAATATTCCAAGGATAAGAATCCTAAGCCCAAAAATGTTAATCATTCAAGGGATACTTATCTCAGGGGGAAAGGTAGATTCTTCCCTGCTGATGATGATTGGAATATTCCTGCACCTACTGTTAAAAACAGTAAGTATAACCATACTGCTAGGGTAAAACCTATGCAATGGAATCAGCAAAGGGCTCAGTAGAGGACTTTTACAAGACCTCGTGAGAGACCTCGTGAGACTCCTTATTATAGGGTACATTTCTAACAGACAAAGACACCTATGGTTATGCAAATGTTTCTAACAACAAGAATCACTTCAAACAACATTACAAACCAAAAGGCCGGAAAACATATGTGATTCTACACAACCTCTTTGTTAGAACTTATGGATGTGTGGAATACATGTATGAAACAAAGTATGAACCAAAGTATGACACATTCGGAAGAAGACCATATGGAGACATGCCAAGGGGCATGCTTACCACTGACCATTATGGACCCAAACAGGTTTGGGTACCTAAAATGCATTAACTTTGTTTTGTAGGGTGTCCGGTACTTTGACAAATGGATGTTCCGGACACATGACAAAGAATAAGCCTTTGTCTATCAAACTTTGTGGCAAAAGATGGTCCAAGGGTGAATTTTGGCAACAAGAATACACCTGGATACACAAGAGGATATGGCACACTTGTGAGAAATGGACTTACAATCAAGGATGTTGCATATGTTGAGGACTGGAATACAACTTGCCGAGTTAATGGACAATTCGTGACAAAGGTTACAAGGTTACTTTTGACAAAGACAAGCTGCATTGTCATTAGTGAAAGAGGTGATCAAGTTGTGCTTCTTTGGCGAAGACAACGAGAATATGTATATTGTGGATTGGTCTCTGCAGATTCGAGAAAACACTGCTGATTGTGCATACCAAATCGAATCGAATTGGCTATGGCACAAGAAGTTGAATCACTTGAACTTTGATGACATCAATCGGTTGGTGAAGAAGAAGCGGTGGTTGGTTTTACGAGATCACATTCAAGAAGGATGCCATATGTGATGCTTGTCAAGAAGGTAAGCGAGATAAAGTCAAGCTTCAAATCAAAGACCAAACAATCAACTAATAGAGTGTTGGAGCTAATGCATATTGATCTTTTTGGACCAATAACTCCAGCAAGTGTAACAGGATAGAAGTACACTTTAGTGGTTGTGGATGATTATTCAAGGTACACTTGGGTGATTTTTATGAACAAGAAAAGTGAAACACTTCAAAGCATGCCTAATCTTTTGAAGAGATTACAAAATGAGAAAGGCTTAACAGTAATAAAGATAAGATCAGATCAGGGTACTGAATTTCTCAACAAAGTTATAAGAGAATATTGTGAACAAAATGGTGTACTACATCAACTTGCAGCTGCTGGTACACCTCAGCAAAATGGGGTTGCTGAGAGAAGAAACAGAACATTAAAGGAAGATGGAAGAACAATGATTTGTGAAGCATTGTTACCTGAAAGATATTGAAATACAAGCGATAAATCTGACATGCTATACACAAAGCAGAACTTGAAGAAACAAGAAGCTGCTGAAGACACCTTATGAGGTTTGGAATGGAAGGAAACCTAACATATCCTATTTCCATCCATTTGGAAGCAAATTTTTATCCTAAATCATAAGGTACATCCGAAAACTTTCCAACCAAAATCCAGATGAAGGAATTTTCTTGGGATACTCTTGATCAGTGAGCATTGAGTCTTGAACAAGAGGTCACTGAAACATGAAGAAACAATTCATGTTGTGTTTGATGAACCTAAGTTTAATGGTATGGAAGATGAAGATTGTGAACCTGCTGAAAATCAACAAGTCACTGATCCAGATTGTGTTGAAGTTACGGAAAGATTCAATGACTTAAAAGTTTACGATCTGGCCTGCTTGAACACCCCCTTTGGTAATGTTCTTCGATGCAACAATCGAAGCAGTTCAAGGATCTCTTGAACCCCCAGAGAAGAAGCTACAGCAGACCTATGAAGATGATGTTCACGATAATCAAAATAACCAAAATCCACAATGGTTAAGGAATCACCTATTTGAACAAGTTATTGGCAATGTACTGCAAGGTGTAAGGACTAAGACAAGCTGGAAGCCATGTTTACTTGTTTTTATCTCAAATGGAACCAAAAGTTGTTGAAGAAGCTATTTTAGATCCAGATTGGATAATGGCTATGCAAGAGGAATTGAATGAATTTGAAAGAAATCAAGTTTGGACACTAGTTGATAGGCCAAATCATGCAAATATCATTGGTACTAAGTGGGTATCTGAGAAATAAACTTGATGAATCTGGTACCATTGTAAGAAATAAAGCCGGACTAGTTGCAAAAGGCTATTCTCAAGCGAGAAGGAATAGATTTTGATGAAACTTATGCACTGTTGCAAGATTGAAAGCTATCAGATTATTCTTGGCACATCTTTGCATATAAGAACTTCAAAGTATATCAAATGGATGTCAAGAGTGCATTTTTGAATGGCATTCTAGAGGAGGAAGTTTATGTTCAAGCAACCTCCTGGATTTGAAGTTAAGGATCATGAAGATAAAGTGTATAGACTCAACAAAGCACTTTATGGATTGAAACAAGAACCAAGAGCTTGGTATGAGACTCTATCTCAATTCTTGGTGGACAATGGTTTTACAAAAGGAACCATTGACAAGACACTTTTCGAGAATCGGTGAAGGAATAAACACTGCTTTGGTACAAATTTATGTGGATGACATAATTTTTGGTTCGAAAATAATTTAATGTGTGAAAAGTTTGCAAATCTAATGAAGAGTAAATTCCAAATGAGTATGATGGGAGAAATGAATTACTTCTTGGGATTGCAAGTTAAGCGAGATGAAAGATGGAATCTTTATTCATCAAACCAAGTATACCAAGGAGTTCTTTGAAGAAGTTTGGTATGGAAAATAAAGACTAAGAGTTCAACTCCTATGAGTACAAACATCGATTGGATGAATATAAGGAAGGCAAAGATGTTGATCGGACCTTATACGAAGGATGATAGGCGATCATTGTACCTAATCGCCACAGACTGATATATCCTTTCTTTTGTAGGTGTTTGTGCAAGATTTCAATCTAAACCTAAAGAAAGTCATTTAGCAGTGTGAGTCAAAAGAGTTCTCAAATATCTTAAAGAGACCTTGGGAGTAGGGATATGGTATTCTACGGAAGGAAGCTTCAAAGTCATATCCTACTTAGATTCGATTATCTTTGGTTGCAAGATTGATAGAAAAAGTACCTCAGGAACACAATCGGTTAATGGGAAATAGAGTGGTTTCTGGTTTAGCAAGAAAGCAATTCTATATCAACCTACTATGAAATTTGAATACATTCTTTCTTTGGAAGTTCTTTGTGCACAAGTACTATGGCTAAGATAACAATTAAGGGATTATGGAATTGAAGAAAATGAAATTCCAATTATGTGTGATAATACAAGTGCAATTGCAATCACAGAAAATCTTGTTCTGCACTCTAGAACCAAGCACATTGATGTAAGGCATCATTTTATAAGAGATCATGTTGAAAAGAAAGATGTGGTGGTTTTATACATCCCATCTTGAAGATCAACTTGCCGATATTTTCACTAAGCCACTTGATAGTGAAAGATTTGCTAAATTAAGGGTGAACTTGGAATCATAAAGGTTGGTGATATTCGGCAATGTCTTTGGAATTCACCAAGGGGATTAGTCTTTGCTATGTTGGGTGAGCTCACTTAGCAGATTAGTCATTGGTATCAACAATTCCATGTACTTATGTTTGATCAATTGAGCAAATGAGGTTGCCAAGGGGATTGGTCTTTGTCATGTTGGGTGAGCTCACTTGACAGATCAGTCATTGGTATTAAACTTCATCTTGTATTATCAATTGAACAAAACAAGAAGAAAACAGGGATCAGCAGAGTCATTTTGACAGCAGGCTGCTGAAGAATTTTATCAGCAGACTGCTGAGCCCAACCTGCTGAGGTTCACCCTGCTGGATGGAACGTTACTCAGTCAAAGTTATTATAGTCAAAAAGCATATTGGCGGGATATTTATTCTATCCTTTATAACCGCAGTTAACACGATCTAACGGTTATCAGACGTTATGGAACACGTGTCAAGCCAGCATTTATTCAGTTTAATCGTGGTTACCTCAATGTACGTGCAATGACAGTTTCAACTACCCACTTTGTCTATATATTCAGGCTATCACACAAAGAAGTATCATCATTTACAAATCTGCTTTATCACTGCGATTATTTACACTGTGTGAACACAGATTTGAAATTCGATCTTCTTCATCTCATTCTTCTTATTAAAATGGCGGAAAAAGTTGATGTACAAATTGAATCAAGCCAAAGTGTAAGAGGTTTTGTTGAAGATGCAAACAGAACTGAACTGGCCATTAACATTGGTCGAAGAATAAGGAGGTATGCCGGTCTGGAAAATGTGTTAAACATAAGACTGAACACAATTTCTTATACAAATGTTGTCAGTTTCTGGAGAAATATTCATATAAAGGAAGGAACTGAAGCATTTAAGTCTGCTGTAAATGGGCAAGAAATTGAAGTTTCCCCCAGTCTGCTAAGGGAAGTTTTTGGATTTGTTGAAGTGGTAGATGGCTCTATCAATCCTGAAGCAACGGGGTTAGACAAATTGGCGTTTGTAGATCAGATTAAGACAGATGCAGAAATCAAATCCGTTCCAGGCATCAACTGCAAACATATTGGAAGTGAATATAGTCTACTGAGCAAACTGATTGCTAAAAACATACTTGGATTGATTGGAAGTATGGACACTCTATCAGGACCCAAGATAGAGCTAATGATTATCATCTGTAGGAGCATGAAGTTTGATCTGGTGGTTACTTCATTCATTATATGAAGAAAGTGGCCAAGGAAGAGAAATTAGGGAAGAGGAAGTCCAAGGCTTTGCCTTAGGATTGATGGTCAGACCTCTTTGAATCATCTTAGAATCACGATGTAGCTTTGTGGATATTAATCGATCTAGATACAAGAAGGAAATTGATTATACTATTCTGGTCTAGATGATGATGAAGAGGTTCTTTGGAGAGGCTGGCGATGATAATGATGATGATGATGATGGTGATCTTTGGTGGTGGCGAGTTGACAAACTAAGAAGATATCCATCAAACTCTTTGCACCAAAGAAAGGCTGCTAAGAAAAGAAGAGTGGAGACACAAGGAAGATAATGAAGTGTTAAAGCCTTCAAAGAAAACAAGAAAGCAAGCAGCCTGCAATGCTGAGAGTGCTTTGAGGTCAAGTGGAGGTTATGACCTGCTTTGTTGTTAATACAAGAAAAGCTGTTGTTGAAATTCGAGGAACAACAGAGAAAGAAGGCGATGAGAAAGAGAAAGTCTACGTGGTTGAGAAAGATGATGAACCCTCTCCAAGAGAAGGAAGGAAATTGCCAAAAGAAGAAATATGGCAAGGAAAGAAGTGAAAAACTGGATGCTCAAAGAATCCAAGAAGAAGCACCGAGGAAGAAGAAGAGGTGTTGAGGTGAGCCCTAACTATCATTCCACTGTGGTGATCACCGACTCATCACCTGAAGAGGGTGTCAAGTCACGATCTTTGGACGAGAGTTGTTTACGAGCAATCTGTTGAAGATATCTGATCTCTGGCCGACCCTCGAGCTTTCTTTGTGATATCCTTTGAAGAACCACACGACAAACCACCGAACTGAACTCTTTGTGGTAGTTGAAGAGACAATTGAAGACTTGGTTGAAGACCACCTGCAAGTGTTGCAAGAACTCGAGGGGAAGAAGCGATCTGCTAACCTACTTTGAAGAGCATGTAAGTTAGGGGAACCAAGTGTGATGCAATTTGGAAGTAGTAGGTACAAATGTCTGAGCCTCAAAGAACCCATCGACTTTAGAACAACTGTTGAAGAAACCATGAGCTTACTTGTTGAAGCTTTTGGAGGTCGACAAAGCTGCTTGAACTCATCATTAGGAGGCCATCTATGCCATATGAGAAGGCATCCAAAAGACCAAAATAGATCCTAACTTCAAAAAGGTGCAAAACTATTTTCGAGTGGAAGTTCGGATTCTACAAGAGACAAAAAAACCATTCTTGATTCAATGAGTGGATTTGAAGAATGGGCATTTGAGCGACTAGGTGTGGATAGTCTCTTTGGATTAGATAGACACTAGCATGTTGCAATCCAGTGATGGATCTTTTGAATGAAGGAAAGAAAAGTGGAGCTATTATTCATCAGATTCTGATGATGATGCCCCTATGTTTCCTGGGGAAACCAGTGGAGTGGCTAGAGAAACAACAAGCTGAAGCCCTTTGGTCAAGAAGCTTCGAGATCAGTAAGTAAGTCTGCGAGGGCCGCGAGATTGGAAAGAGGATGAGGATCTCTGAGGATCTCACCATGGATGATCTGGAAGCATTGATCAATGAGGAATTACATTGAGTCTTTGGTAAATTTTGGTTGATGAATCTGCTACATTTTTGTTGTAGAGCCTACTTCACAACATGAAGCGAGCAGTGAGGATCTTGATGAGAGAAGATTATTGATCACAATGAACCAAATGCCGGCTCAGGAAGAATCCATTGAATATCGGGATGGATTTGACTTTGAGGGCATTCTTACTAAAGCGCCGCCATCATCCCGCACAAGATTGGTAATCTTTGAAGGTTTCCAAGTGGATAATGAGGCTACATCCAATCCACGGGGAAGTTGAGCAGGAGGTGCAGGTTCTTTGAGTCTCAAACAAAGACACTGGACAAAGGTTGGAACAGGAGGTGCAGTGCCGAGTCTCAAACAAGACTGGACAAAGGTTGGAAACTGCTTTGGGTTTGGAGGAAACCCTATTGTTGATGAGGCTCTTTGTAGTGGAGCTCACTGGAGCCAAGGCCACTGTCGGGAAGGATAGTCGGTGATATTGTTAATCGAAGAAGAGCAATTTCTTTGGACTATGACTACTGATGATGAAGAATTTCAAATTTTGGAGAAGAAGAAGTCTTTGAAGTACACGCACAAGAACCTATCATGGAAGATATTCTTGGTGCTATGGTTGAGGAAGGACCTCCCCTGCTTTGGGAGAGATATGAGTAAGGCAATGGTCATCGCCAGACAACGAGGCTGTCTGAGTTGAGGAGCCTGCCGATGGATCTACCGATAATAGAATGAGGAGTGGAGTGCAGTTGAAATGTTCAATGAGTTGAGGACTGTAAGGCATGATATGCAACGATTAAGGACACAAGCCGATGAGACGAAGCAGAGATTTGAAGAAGCGATGAAGATGGTGAATGAAAGCAGACAATCTATTGATCTGATTGCTTCAAATTCTACATCCACTCAAAAATCATCCAGCGATATGATGCTAGATGTGAGAGGCATCAAGGTTGGAAACTTGCAAAAGATAAACTTACGAAAGAACAACTTATTTCTATTCATCGAAACTTGACAACCTTAACGCAACATCCGAACCTCATGAACCTCAACTTTGCACAACAACTCTTGTGCGACCCCAAACTCACTTGAAAGGATCAGCAGATTTGGAGGAGACATTGCAATCAGGATTACTTCTCTTGATACTAGAACCGGAACTATGGAAGGTCAATTGCATAGAGTGATAGTATCACAGGAGGCTATTCATGGCCTTATATCCCGTTTGTTGATGATGTCACTAAGGGGGAAGAGGGCCAATCATTGCAAAGAAAGGAGGTGCAAGACTCTTTTGCACGAAGAGATGGATGAGATGATACAAATGCCTTGAGCAACTTTGCACTGGCAGAGTCCAACTCTCGATGATCTGTTTAGGCGGTACAAGAAAGAGTATTACAACAGAGGAGACCTTATCATGACATGGGATTTCATGAAGGTCTTAACTCTTTCTTGAGTTTGAAATTTTGGGAAGCAAGAGTCGAGCCCTAAGGGCAAGCAAGCAGTAGAAGAAGTAGCGAGAGGTGATAAGGTGCTACCTATTACAAAAGCAAAGGACTCATTTGGATGAATTCAAGGAGTTTGTATATGAAGTTTGGATTCAGAGTGAATGAAATTAATCTTATCTGCTGAAGCTTGGGCTGGTGGAAGCAAGTCAATCCCTACATTGATTTTACCTTCGATTGAAAATGAATGGATGAGGATATGATAGAACAGATCAGAGCCTATCAAGAACAAGCTGAGAAGGCTAGAAGAGAAAGAGAGAAGAGACAATAGATCAGCATACTTATTATTCTTTATCCTTGCTGCATCTAGTTTGTAATAACTGAACAATGTTTATAATGAGAATTGGTGAATTTGTTCTGTTTTTGTGTTTTATCTTTTTGCTTTGCTGATTAGGTGAGGGTAGTGGCATCATCACCAAAAAGGGAAATTGTTGGACTTATTCCTCGATTTTGATGATGAGTGCCATACTAGCATTTGTTATAGTGCAAAGGCAAAAAGATGTCTAGATTAAATGTATAGGTTTATTAGAGTTTGATTCATAAATAGGTTTGATCAAACAAGCCTTTGTAAAAAAGGTCTTTGGCTTGTTTCATTGAGACTTGTCTCAGTCGATGGGTAGATAGGTCGATAGACTAGTCGGGGAACTCTTGAAGACCAAGCGAAGAAGGTGAGGTTCAAACTCTCGATAAATGAAGGCTAAGGGATCAAACTTAGTAATTCAAGTCAAGGATATGGGATCGAGAATTTAGGCAAGTCTGTGATGACCTAAAGCGATTACATATACCTTGTGTAAAGGTCTAAGTTCCATAAGTTGGATGATGTTTGGAACTTAGTTACAATTAAAATGATGTAATCTAACTACACAAATAAAAGTTAGATAGAAGTAATCATTTGCATTGTATTTTATATCTGATTATATGATGATCAAGTGATCGATAGGTATCTCGGCAGACTCATGAACTCTGGGCGATGTATTACCTCGATTAATTCAAGATTATCTTGGAAGATTACATGGATAAGGATGACCAACTACCTCGACTTATCAAGAAAATCAAAAAGTGAGATTAAAAGGCGTTGGGAAGACTTTTATTTTTATCCATTGGATAAAAGTCAAGGGGTGGATGATTGCCCTTGTCAAAAAATTCGGCGATTATGTCGATCCCTATGAATAGAGGCAGAATGCGATCGGATGGGACAAATACAAGGAACGGTCACATTTGAAATTCAAATACAAGTCACATGCATTCTTGCCTATAAATAGAAGACTTTCAACTCAAGAAAAGGGATGAATTTTTGGATAAACTTTAAGTGCTATTTCGATTTGAAAAACACCCTCTTGAACTTCTTGAGCTTAAACCCTCTTGATCCATAGAAATTACTTCAAGTGTATTATGTATTCAAATTTGCATCAAGATTACACACTTGGAGGCGCAAGTTGCTAATTACATCATCCTAATCAAGTCTGCTTTGCATTGAATCATTTATTTGATTCAATCTTTATTTTATAAAGAATCTGTGAAGACAGTGAAGCATCATTAGTGTGAAAGATGTTGTTTGTGGTGGAGAAGTGGTGAAGAGGCAATCCTACCCTTCAAGGACCAGTGGAAGACTCGGGAGCAAGCAATTCTACTGTTCGAGGCCAGGTTTGTGAAGCCATAGTTATTGGTGAAGGACAAGCAACTTAGGAATCTTTGTAAAAACTACATCAAAGATCTCTAGTGAATTCCCTCCAACATCACAGGAGAAGAGTGGGTGAGCGAGATTACATCACTGGAACCACTATAAAATCGGCCATTTATTTTTAGCATTTTACTTTACGCACTTAGTTTATTTCACTCATCAACCTCTGAATCTAGCAAATCGAAATCACACACTGCACTACTAAGTATCTAATACTTAGTATCATATTTAACAACAAGTAATAAGGCTTAATTTTGATATTATTCCATTTGCACAAATTCAAAGAAGCGAACTATCAGTAGACTACTTGTTTATCAAGAGAGCTCTCGAAGTCTCAAGCAGACTCTTGAAGTATCGTGATTCTTTGAAGTTGTAGAATTTGTTAACTCCAAAAGTTTTAAGTGTTAAGTTTATTCACCCCCCTCTAAACTTAACCAAAGCCTTTTCAAGGGACCAACACCTTATAAGTAAGTTACCAATTTTTACTACTATCAATTTCGTGTTATTTTCTATTTTCGATAGTTGATGACCAGAAGCGGTAAGGCCACACTCACTCCTTATAAGCCTGACATAATGACGGACTGTTTCTAGGCTATCAATCCTTACCGGCAGTGTACCGGGTCAAATTGTAGTGCTAGTCTGGTGAGTCAGGTCGTATCCTCAGGGAAATGAAGGCACAATTCAAAGTGTGGTTAAACACCAAGAAGCTATTATTAACTCGATCTAAGTCGCAGTTTTATCAGTTTTATCGGGTTAGATCGTTAGATTAGTTAGATGTTAGTAAAACAGTAAATAAATATATAAATATAAAAATAGATAATATATATATTTTTGGATCTAGCCAAGAATATACTTTACTGAATCAATATCTTTTTGTAGTGAAATTGAATGAGACAGATCTTTTCCTTGATGCAAGGAGGTCAATTATATATGAACCGGTGTACTCCTAAGCTAGACAACTCCTCCTCACACGAGCGTATGAAATTGTCATACGTCTAGTCATCTGTCCAATGTCATCTTAAGCATGGGTCACTCCCATTTTGTCATTCGGCCAATTTTAAGATTGATTCATTAAACATGTGATTTTAACGTAATAATATCGTGAGCACAATTTTAATAAGATTTATCTCTCCCAAGATAAATCTGCCCCCGGGTAGGAAATCGGATTCCGTTGTCACGTTTTCACTCGACCAATTTTACCCTCCGGTCTTTCAATCCGTACATTTAAGTGTAAATAGAAAGAGATTCATTATAATTGGTTTTAATCATTATTATCAGAGTCGATCATCCATTTTACCAAAAGATTAACTAATTGATTCATATCTTATTTAGATATATTTTTAACTTAACATAGTTATAATAAGTAATATATAAATAGAAATAGAAATAGTAAACATAATAATATTAGAATATATTACGGTTACTATTTGTTGAATAAAATTCGTTTGCACGGATGTAGTATAACAAAGTTTCGATTTTAACAATCTTGATAATTATTCGACATTACAATGATACTTATAACTACTTTATTTATAAAAAAAACATATACATACATATATATATATATACATATATATATATATATATATATATATATATATATATATATATATATATAGAGCCCAAAAAAAAAAGAAGAAGAAAGGAGATGAAAGAAGAGAGGAGAAGGAGATGTTTATGAGATAGATATATATATATATATATATATATATATATATATATATATATATAAGGATATATATATATATATGTCTATCTAGTAAAACAAAATAAAAATAAGAAAGAGGAGAAGAAAGCAACGCATGAAGAAGAAAGAAAATGGGATGGAGAAGAGAAGGGGCAAAGGAAAGGGGATGGAAATGGGTGGTATATATAAGGGAGGTTAGAGGCAGGAAGAAGAGAAGAAATTCACGTGAAATTTCCTCATTTAAACAGCCGGATCGATCTGGTGAAGTCCCGGATCGATCCGGGTCAAAAATCTTGATCCGTAATGTCAAAATTCGTCTATACGGTATCGTAGTTCAGTAAAATGGTCATATCTTGAGTTGTAGATCTCCAAATGACATGATTCAAAGTGCGTTGGAAAACTTATTTGAAGATCTACAACTTTCATGAAGGACACTTTTTCAGAAAATGCCGGTTTGATGAGCCATTCGTTCGTCGAAGATATTTACCGATTTCCACTAAATCGAATCGATTAAGCCACTTAGCAGCTGACTTGAGCAGTGACACTCTCGTATAACCTTCATAAGATATGATCATGACTTCAAAATAAATGTCGTTACTCGGGGTCTTGGTTTATCATAAATCTGCAATAAAAATACCACAAATACCCGTATAAATCGACACGACACTCGGTTACTAAACCGGTACAAAATTTATAAAAACTTATAAAAATACGATAATTTATATAATAACCACTATTTATATATTTGGATAAAATTAAGTAATTATTGACTTAAATTGGTACAATAATGCTCAAAGTGGTATCAATATTGGGGTAAAATGTCGTAATAATGATCATTAATTTGTCTCTCATCACAACTCCCACTTAGCTTTTGCTCGTCGTCTAAAGCAAAACAAGCGATAAAACAAAATGAATGAGAGATAAATTCAT
Organism: Gentiana macrophylla; assembly: GCA_026214975.1. Taxonomy (NCBI): domain Eukaryota; kingdom Viridiplantae; phylum Streptophyta; class Magnoliopsida; order Gentianales; family Gentianaceae; genus Gentiana; species Gentiana macrophylla. The sequence goes on from JAOBSW010000113.1 coordinate 34,673, forward strand.
GAAGATATAAGATATAAGGGACAACCAGATCTTTGCAACCATTAGAATTACAATGAGGCGTTAACCTCAATATAAATGTATAGTGAGTGTGTGTGTGACAAGCCTTTTCAATTTCCACTATCCTCTCTTGAATAATTCAAGCAAGCGCACAAATATCCATTCAGACAGTCCTAATGACTTTCCTAGGTATAGGCAGTAACATTTCCACACAAAGTCCTTCCGTGTACTTATTAGGATAATCCCTAAAGCATATCATTCAGTTTATACTGGGGATAGTCAGAAGATAACTAAGTTTTCAACCATATTTCCATATTGTAATTTTTTTTTCTACGTTTCACATTTGTAGCATATGCCTTCATTCCCAAAGCAATAGGGCGTTTCGTGATAACACCACTATTTGGACTACTATCATCAGCGATCGGGAGCTTTTAAACCTCGTAGTGATATAGGACGTTCGTGATAACACCCTCTTTGCACTCAAATCATTGGTAGCTACAACCGACATATAGATAGTTCATCTTAATTTGGTATTCTTCTTTAACTTATATCCTTCCTATCACATTCAAACCTTCAGATATTCACAGTACACATTCAATAGTTAGGTACTAAGTTCTTTGCAATTATCTATAGAATAACCACTAGGATCTTGAATGGATCTGATTTAAAATTTTCCGCTTCAATATCAAAGGCTTTACGTGAAGGAATTCATGTTACACAAATATATTTGGAAGTACAATGCACTTACGGTTCACGTTGGTTATACACATCAAATTGATCATTACATCTTCAAATCCATGAAATATATACCTTATACAATTTATTTTAATCAACTAAATAATGCTAGAAAAAAATCGAAAACTAAGGGATTTATTGATACAAAATAAACATTAATTCCATTCTTTAGACCAACGACTCCACTCCCCACTTACGAACTTACATTGTCCTCAATGTAAAGTGAGTGTAAATAAGTTGTTGGGAAAGCAATGGTGCACTAAAACAAGTCAAAACAAATACTCGGATGATATTAAAGGGTGGGTGGGTGGGTTAAAGTTATGACTTCCTCAATTCCATAGTATTTGAACTAATACATGTCACACGTTATTTGAAATTTAAAACAGACTAGATCATGAAATGTAACGTATGGCAAAGTATTAACTCTGAGTCTTTTATACCCAGATCCTCAAGGGTTATTTCAAATCGTTCTAACAACCTAAGTCCAAGAAATGATGCATTTGAATTTTCTCTTTTTTCTCTATCGGGATTTTCGGATCACCACCTAATCATTCCCTTTTTAATGACATTCAAACATTCATCCTAAGACTTGGTGAAACAAAATGAAAATCAATCCGAAGTATTCGCAAAGTATCATCAAAGTATGAGTAATTATTATATTTAACATTTTGGCCTGCCTCCGGTAGCGCTTTTAGTTAACGTCGTTTGCTCGATGAGACTTAAACAACCAAAATGATGATGATTAACTAATATACTAAAATAAAATAGGATACTTCTAACATTTACTCACAAAAGCATGTAATAATTAATTTCGTGAACTAACTAGGAAGAAAAAAAATGCTTAAGGAGTAAATAGGAAGGATAGTACCATGTTTTTACTATATTTATAGTCTATAGCTAGATTTTCTGCTCCGGTTTTCTAATGTACTGGTGGTGAGTCATCCTCATGCACCACATCCTTCTTCAATACCGGTTTCCAACAGAGGTTAGACAATTTCCACCAATCCAAATGATTTTTGACCTTTTCCTTTGATTTTCGAGCCTTCGGTTTGTGAGCTTTTACATTATTCTTTGAAGTCATCTTCTTCAATTACTGCGTGTTAGTACGATCCACGACAAAAGGACACAAAGGGTCCACACAAGAACAAGATTCTAGTGTAGTGCATGGATATTTCAATGAATTGTAAATGTTAAAGACAACGCGCTCATCATTCACTCCCAAACTAAGCTCTCCCTTACGAACATCGATCAAAGGGGTATTAATAGTTAAGTGCCGAAAAGTGTCAAGAAAACATGCATACCTCTTATCCAACTTCATCTTTTTGATTTCTTTTTTCGGGGAATGGGGGAGTAATTCAAGATCAATTAAAGTAGGGTTAGAATGTATACCTCCCTTACCCTTATAATTAGATGAAGATAGTAAAGCTTCTGGAATGATTGTGCCTTTTGAGGACATTGTGTGTTATCATTCTGTACCTTTTTCTTCAAAATATGCCTTTGGATATGGTGTCGCCTATCGAGATTGAATCGAGGTGAATTTGGGTTGAGCGGATAAGGTTCGGTTTGAATTGGCCTTTCCAAACTTGATTCATTCTCAACATGATCATTGGTCAAAGTCCTACTCAATCTTGGATTTTTCAATATTCTAGGAACCTTGACCCATTCCTCATCCTTACTTCCAGGTTCAATATATCTGTTTTGTCTTAGGAAATCTTCAATAATGTCCTCTTCCTCTTTAGATTCCATGTTTTTCTCATATTTACCATCTAAATCATCATCTACTTCATTAATTCTGATGTTTTATAATCCATTACTTCCATAGATCCTTCCACTTCTAGTAATAACAGCAGTTACCTCTTTCGGGTTTCTTTCAGTATTACTTGGCAGCTCTCCTGGAGGTCTACTGTTTTTACGTTCCTCTTCTCTACTCAAATGATATTCCAAATTCAGTAATGAAGCTTCTACAATTCTCATTCTGGTATCATGTCCACTTATAGATGTTTTCAACGTACTCATATCCTTAGTGACTATACCTATAGAAGTCATCATGGTTTCCATATTTTGAGCTTGAGAAGACATCATACCCATCAGATTTTCGATTAATTTCTCCCATTTGTTAACTCCTTCAGGTTGAGTTGAACTTTGGGTGACTGGTATGCTTTGAGTGGTATGTTGAGGATAGGATCTAGGTAATGATTGTAAATTCTGATTAGATGTATTTTCTTGATAAACTTGATTATTATTCATATTCCTATACTGAACTGGATATGGCGGTTGTCCTTGCTTACTAGGGTTTTCAGACCATCGAAAAGTTGGGTGATCTCTTCTAATAGCATTAAAAGAGTTTGAATATGCATCGTTCAAATTCCTATGCTGTTGCAAAAAACTCACATTTTCCCTTGAATATCCTTCTGGTTCTTCCATCCCTAATGGCACATTATCATGACTTGAGTATTCATTTGGTAAGATATTTTACGAGTTTACATTTTTCTTGGCTAATAAGCCGTCAAATTTCTACTCAAATTCTCCAAGTGTGCTAGAACTTCCGTATTCGATGTACTTTCTCTGCAAATGCTACTTTTACGGTGCTAGAACCGGTTTCCCACATTCGATTGTTTTTGGAAATCTTTTCTATAGCATCGTAAACTATTTGGGTTTCACTCAACATTAAAGAACCACCACATGCATGATCTACATCTGCACGTGAATCTTTTCTTAATTTACGACATAAAAGTTGGATTTGCATATCTAAGGAATAACCATGATTGGGACAAGCTCTTAATAGTTTCTTAAATCTTTCCCAAGCATTCCCAAACGTTTCTTCAGATCCTTGTCTAAAATTAGCAATCTCGACTATTAATTCAAATTTTCTACCAGGAGTAAAATACTGCTTTAAGAACTCGGTTTGAATATCCTCCCAACTAGTCAATGAATGATGTGGAAGTGACAGAAACCAATCTCGTGCTCTTCCTTTCAAAGAAAAAGGAAACAAAGACATCCTCGTTAATTCATAATGAGCACCTTGACTTTTGGCTGTATTACACAATTCTTCAAAAAGATAGAGGTGATGATGTGGATCCTCATCATCCTCTCCTAAAAATTGGGCTCTTGTGTCAATTAAACCAAAAAGATGAGATTTTATTTCGAAATTAATTGCTCCTTTATTGGGTAAAAGAATTGGATTATTAATGGTACCTTCTTACGGTCGATCACATATAGGTCTCGGGTTGGTGGTTCGATTATGCTTATTCGATTCGATTATTTCTATTATTCGATTCTGTTTATTAGGTTGAGGTAAATTCGATTAAAGTTTTGGCCATGCCCTTGAGCATGAGCAATCCCTTGTTCAGGTGTTTCACCAACGGTTTCGACCATTTTCTTAACTCGATTTGACAATTCTTCTGGAATAGAAAATATCGAATAGAAAATAACACGAAATCGATAAAAAAACCACATTTTTTTTTCTCGGTAATTACCGACTCCACTCGGTATTTACCGAGTATATTATTATTATTATTATTATTTTTTTAAATTTTAAAAATTGGTATCTTACCAATAGGTAGGTACCAAAAAAAAAATAAACGAACCGCGTTTACTTTCTACTATCGAAAATAGAAAATAACTCGAAATTGGTAGAAGAAGAAAATTGGTAACTAAAAGAAGGTAGATACCAACGGAAAATAAAAATAGAAATGTGATAAGAAGAGTGTTGACTTATCCTCTAGAAATTTTGAGCTAATACAAGTAGTAACCATAGACCTGATGAATTAGCGTCGTTTTCCCGCAACGGCGCGAGAAAGGCGACGGATTTGTTTTAGGCTATCAATCCTTACCGGCGGTGTACCGGGTCAAATTGTAGTGCTAGTGCGGTGAGTCGGTCGTATCCTCGAGGAAATGAAGGCACAATTCAAAGTGTGGTTAAACACCAAGAAGCTATTATTAACTCGATCTAAGTCGCAGTTTTATCAGTTTTATCGGGTTAGATCGTTAGATTAGTTAGAAGTTAGTAAGCGATAAATAAATATATAAATATAAAAATAGATAATATATATATTTTGGATCTAGCCAAGAATACTTTTTTCTTGAATCAATATCTTTTGTAGTGAAATTGAATGAGATGCAGATCTTTTCCTTGATGCAAGGAGGTCAATTATATATGAACCGGTGTACTTTCTAAGCTGACAACTCCTCCTCACACGGCGTATGAAATTGTCATACGTCTAGTCATCTGTCAATGTCATCTTAAGCATGGGTCACTCCCGTTTTGTCATTCGGCCAATTTTAAGATTGATTCATTAAGCAGGTGATTTTAACGTAATAATATCGTGAGCACAATTTTAATAAGATTTATCTCTCCCAAGATAAATCGCCCCGGTAGGAAATCGGATTCCGTTGTCACGTTTTCACTCGGCCAAATTTACCCTCGGTCTTTCTATCCGTACATTTAAGTGTAAATAGAAAGAGATTCATTATAATTGGTTTTAATCATTATTATCAGAGTCGATCATCCATTTTACCAAAAAGATTAACTAATTCAGATTCATATCTTGGCTAGATATATTTTTAACTTAACATAGTTATAATAAGTAATATATAAATAGAAATAGAAATAGAAATAGTAAACATAATAATATTAGAATATATTCACTAGTTACAATTTGTTGAATCGAAGTCGTTTTCACGGATGTAGTATAACAAAGCTTCGATTTTAACAATCTTCGATAATTATTCGACATTACAATTCTGATGATACTATAACTACTTTATTTATAAAAAAACATATACATACATATATATATATATATATATATATATATATATATATATATATATATATATATGGGCCCAAAAAAAAAAAGAAGAAGAAAGGAGATGAAAGAAGAGAGGAGAAGGAGATGATATATATATATATATATATATATATATATATATATATATGTCTATCTAGTAAAACAAAATAAAAATAAGAAAGAGGAGAAGAAAGCAACGCATGAAGAAGAAAGAAAATGGGATGGAGAAGAGAAGGGGCAAAGGAAAGGGGATGGAAATGGGGTGGTATATATAGGGGAGGTTAGAGGCAGGAAGAAGAGAAGAAATTCACGTGAAATTTCCTCATTTAAACAGCCGGATCGATCCGGTGAAGTCCCGGATCGATCCGGGTCAAAAATCTTGATCCGTAATGTCAAAATTCGTCTATACGGTATCGCAGTTCAGTAAAATGGCCATATCTTGAGTTGTAGATCTCCAAATGACATGATTCAAAGTGCGTTGGAAAGCTTATTTGAAGATCTACAACTTACATGAAGGACACTTCTTCAGAAAATGCCGTTTTGATGAGCCATTCGTTCGTCGAAGATATTTCTCGATTTCCACTAAATCGAATCGATTAGCCACTTGACCACTTGACTTAGTGATACTCTCGTATAACCTTCATAAGATATGATCATGACTTCAAAAATAAATGTCGTTACTCGGGTCTTGGTTTATCATAAATCGCAATAAAAATACCACAAATACCGTGTAAATCGACACGACACTCCGGTTACTAAACCGGTACAAAACATATAAAAACTTATAAAAATACGATAATTTATATAATAACCACTATTTATATATTTGGATAAAATTAAGTAATTATTGACTTAAATTGGTACAATAATGCTCAAAGTGGTATCAATATTGGGGTAAAATATCGTAATAATGATCATTAATTTGTCTCTCATCACATAACTACTTACGAAAGGCAGATAAGAGTAGAGAGTAAACGTAGTCATACTAGTTAGGGAAATCCTGATGAATCATCATCAAATCGAGAAACGAGAATGGCCGAAACCAGTGATGAAACACCTGAACAAGGGCTAGAACATGCTCAAGGGCATGGACAACACCCTAATAACCAAAATAACCAGAATCCTAATAATAGAAATAATCAGAATCGGAACCATAATAATCATAATAATCCTAACCTACCAAACCCGAGACCTATCTGTGATCAAACCGTAAGAAGAAATCAGACTAATATCCAATTCTTTTACCTAATGAAGGAGCGAATAATTTCGAAATAAAATCTCATCTTTTTGGCTTAATTGACACAAGAGCCCAATTTCTAGGAGAAGATGATGAAGATCCGCATCATCATCTCTATCTTTTTGAAGAAATGTGTAATACAGCCAAAAGTCAAGGTGCTCATCGTGAATTAATGAGGATGTCTATGTTTCCTTTTTCTTTAAAAGGAAGAGCACGAGATTGGTTTATGTCACTCCCACATCATTCGTTGACAAGTTGGGAGGAGGTTCAAACCGTGTTCTTAAAGCAGTATTTTACTCCTGGTAGAAATTTGGAATTAAAGGTCGAAATTGCTAATTTTAGACAAGGATCTGAAGAAACACTTGGGAATGCTTGGGAAAGATTTAAGAAGCTATTAAGAGCTTGTCCCGATCATGGTTATTCCTTAGATATGCAAATCCAAATTTTCTATCGTAAACTAAGGAAAGACTCACGTGCAGATGTAGATCATGCATGTGGTGGTTCTTTAATGATGAGTGAAGCCCAATTAGTTTACGATGCTATAGAAAAAATTTCCAAAAATAATCGAATGTGAGAAACCGGTTCTAGCACCCGAAAAGTAGCATTTGCAGGAGAATGTACATCTAATACAGAAGTTCTAGCACACTTGGAGAATTTGAGTAGGATATTTGATGGCCTACAATCAAACAAAAATCTAAGTTCAGAAAATAGTATACCCACTGAATACTCAAATCAGGATAATATGCCATTAGGAGTTGAAGAACCAACAGGATATTCAAGAGAGGAGGTAAGTTTTCTTCAACAGCATAGGAATTTGAACAATGCGTATTCAAACTCGTTTAATGCTATTAAAAGAGATCACCCTACTTTTTGTTGGTCTGAAAACCCTAGTAAGCAAGGCCAACCGCCATATCCAGTTCCATATAGGAATTCATCTAATAATCAAGTTTATCAGGGAGATACTTCTAATCAGAATTTACAATCATTACCCAGATCCTATCCTCAACACACCACTCAGAGTATACCAGTCACCCAAAGTTCAACTCAACCTGAAGGAATTGATAAATGGGAGAAACTAATGGAAAATATGATGGGGGTAGTATCTACTCAAGCTCAAAATATGGAAACAATGATAACATCTATAGGTACAGTCACTAAGGATATGAGTACGTTGAAAACATCCATGAGTGGACATGATACCAGAATGAGAACTATAGAAGCATCAGTAAGGAATATGGAATATCACTTGAGTAGAGAAGGAGAACGTAAAAAAGCAGTAGACCTCAGGAGGATTACCAAGTAATCTTGAAAGAAACCCCGAGAGGTGAGCATTTGTTGTTACAGTAGAAAACTCGTGGGACTAATGAAGTAGAAAATGATTTAAGTGGTAACTTTATAAAGGAAAAGGACGAACTTGAATTTCTTGATGAAGAAGAAGAAATTATTGAAGATTTCTTAAGACAGAATAGTAATGTTGAACCTGAAAGTAAGAATGAAGAATGGGTCAAAACCCCTAGGATTCTAAAAGATCCAATGGATAAAGACCTAAGAACCTTATTTAAGGAACATGTTAGAGAAAGTAATACTGAAGAAAAGAAGGAGAATTTGCAAATAACCGAAAAAGGAAAAATTGATACATGGATGTTTCAAAGAAAAGATCGTATGATAATGAAACATGGCGACCAGTTGATTCTCAAAGATTTAAGGAAAAAGGAAAAGAAATTAACTTGAGAACCAAAGGTTATAGATTTGGAATCTTTATCTTACCCACCTAAAGATCAAATTAAAAAATAAAACCGATAAGAAGTATGCTCGTTTCTTGATACCTTTCGTCATATTCATGTCAATATCCACATTATCGAAGCCCTAATCAACATGCTGCCTATGGAAAGTTTTCGAAAGATATTTTATCAAACAAGAAAAAGTTAGAAGAATATGAGAATATTTGCCTCAATGAAGAATGTTCTGCAATTTTACAACATAAATTACCACCTAAATTGAAAGATCCTGGTAGTTTTACCATTCCATGTGAAATCGGAGGATTTTTGTTTAAAAGTGTACTATGTGATCTTGGAGCAAGTGTTAATCTCATGTCTTATGAGGATTATAAGAAACTGGGCATAGGAGAGCTTACAAATACTGAAATGACCCTTCAGATGGCAGATAGATCAATTAAACATCCTAAGGGAGTCATCGAGGACGTATTGGTTAAGATTGACAAATTTTACTTCCCAGTGGATTTTGTAATAATGGAAATGGAAGAAGGATATTCAGCGCCAATTATTCTAGGTCGTCCATTTCTAGCTACAGGAAGAACATTAATTGATGTTCAAAAAGGTGAACTGATACTAAGAGTTAATGAAGATGAAGTTGCTTTCAATATTTTTTAGGCTATGAATCATCCATAAAAATCACCAGAATCATGTTCTTTTATAGATGAGATGTCTACATTCTGTGATGACCAATTACAAGATTATGAAGATAGACTAGAAGAATGTTTGGCATTATCTATCTATAAAGAAGATGAAAATGATATTGAAATGAGAGAAGTAATCCTTTATCTTAATAAGGGACTATTTCCTAAACATCCATGGCATAAGTATTTGGAATTAGAGCTAGAGGACCGGTTCTAAAACCTTGATAGAAGATCCACCAAGGAATCTGGAATTGAGAACACTTCCTTTTAATCTGAAATATGTTTTTCTGGAAAATAATAATCTACTTCCGATTATTATTTCTTCAACCTTAACAAATGAACAAGAAGATCAATTACTTAGAATGTTAAGACAACACATAAGAAGGCATTTGGATGGACAATGGCAGATATTCAAGGAATTAGCCCTGAGATATGCGTTCATAAGATCATTCTAAATGATGGAGCTAAACCTTGTATTCAGCCACAACGCCGCCTCAACCCAAATTTACAATCCATTGTTAAAGAAAGAGGTTATTAAGCTATTAGAAATGGGGATAATCTTTCCCATATCTGATAGTGAATGGATAAGTCCGACTCAAGTGGTACCAAAGAAAGGAGGTTTCACGGTAAAGGAAAATGATAAAAATGAATGGATTCCGACAAGGGAAATTACAGGATATCGAATGTGTATTGATTTTAGAAAACTGAATGATCATACTAAGAAAGATCATCATCCACTTCCATTCATAGTACAAATTTTGGAACGCTTAAGTGGACATAAGTATTACTGTTTCTTAGATGGCTATTCAGGATACTTATAGATATTCATTGCAGCAGGAGATAGAGAAAAAACTACTTTCACTTGTCCTTATGGAACTTTTGCTTACAAACGAATGTCGTTTGGCTTATGTAATACACCAGCTACATTTCAGAGATGTATGATGGCTATATTTTCTGACATGGTCGATAAATTCTTAGAAATGTTTATGGATGACTTTAGTGTATACGGAGATTCTTTCGATGAATGCTTATCGCATTTAGAGAGCAGTATTGCTGTATTTGTGAAGATACCAATTTAGTGCTAAGCAGGGAAAAATGTCGCTTAATGGTATCATAAGGAATTGTTCTAGGTCATAGAATCTCTGAAAAAGGTATTGAAGTGGACAAAGCTAAAGTCGAAGTAATTGAAAAATTACCGCCACCAATTAATCTAAAAACTCTAAGAGGATTTCTTGGACATCTTTGGATTTTATAGAAGATTTATTGCGAGACTTTTCGAAAATAGCAAAGCCTCTAAATCATTTTCTTGAAAAGGAAGTACCATTTAACTTTGAAGATAAATGTATGGAAGCCTTTAAGACCCCTAAAAGCGAAGTTGACTCATTGCACCGAGTGCTAGTAGCACCCAGATTGAGTTTGCCGTTTGAAATTATGTGTGATGCGAGTGATTTATTGTAGGAGCTGTCTTAGGTCAAAGATATAACAAAGTACTCAAGGCAATCTACTATGCATCTCACACGTTAAACGCAGCTCAACTAAATTATGCTACTACGGAAAAAAGAAGCTGCATATTGTAATTTTTGCCTTAGATAAGTTTAGATCGTATATTGTTGGATCTAAGGTCATTATTTATCTGAGACCATTCACCTTGAAGTATACATTAAGTAAGAAAGATGCTAAACCACGTCTTCTTAGGTGGATTCTGTTACTTCAAGAATTTGATATTGAAATTAAGGATAAAAAAGGAAGTGAAAATGTAGTAGCGAGATCATCTAAGTAGAATGGAAAATGATGAAGGAAAAGGAAATGAAATCGAGATTCATTTGCGGATGAACAACTTTTAGGATCGATACTCCTCAACCATGCAATTATTAAAAGATAGAATACCATCAAAAGAGAATTCACCATGGTTTGGGAATATTGTTAACTATCTTACACTGTAATTACATCCCGTCTCCTTTGGACTTAGCGTGAGAAAAGAAATTCTTTTACGACTTAAAGTTTTACTATTGGGAGAAACCGGATCTTTTCGAAGATGCTTGGATGGAATAATCAGAAAATGTATTCCTGATAATGAGATTTTAAGTGTTTTATCGTTTTGTCATGATCGTGAGGCAGGAGGTCATCATGGAGGATGGAAAACTGCTTTCAAAGTTTTACAATGTGGTTTTTATTGGCTTACACTTTATAAAGATGCGTATAAATATGTAAAATCTTGTAAATCTTGTCAAAAATGGGGAAACATATCTAAAAAACACGAAATGCCTATGCAACCGATTTTAGAATGTGAGTTATTTGATGTATGGGGCATAGATTTCATGGGACCTTTCCCTATATCGTTTGGAAAATGATTTATTCTAGTAATGGTTGATTATGTCTCGAAATGGGTAGAAGCTGAAGCTCTTCCCACTAATGATACCAAGGTTGTGCTAAGGTTCCTTAAAAAGAATATATTTACAAGATATGGCACTCCGAGGGCTATCATTAGTGATAGAGGTTCACATTTTTGCAACCGACCATTTACTGAGATAATTGAGAAGTATGGTATAACTCATAAACTAGGAACACCCTATCATCCGCAAACTAGTGGATAGGTAGAGGTGTCTAATAGAGAAATTAAAAGAATCGTGGAGAAAACAGTGGACTCAAATCGTAGAAAGCTGGGGAGAAAGACTAGATGATGCATTATGGGCATCTGAGCAACCCTTTAAAGCGCCAATTGGTTGTTCCCTTATAAATTAGTTTTGGTAAATCTTGTCATCTCAGGTTGAATTAGAACACCGAGCTTTATGGGCTATTAAATTCCTAAATTTTGATCCTAAAGCTGTTGGTGATCTTAGGTTACTCCAGTTAAATGAACTAGACGAATTTTGACTCGATTCTTATGAAAATGCTCGAATCTACAAGAACGCACGAAAGCTTTCCATGATAAGAAAATCTATAGTCGTGAGTTCCATGTAGGTGATCGAGTACTTTTATACAATTCACGTTTAAAGTTGTTTCGGAAAGCTTAAATCTAGATGGGCGAGTCCATACGACGTAACTAAAGTCTATAAGTGCAGAGGTGTTGAACTAAGCGATGGAAAAACAACTTTCATAGCTAATGGCCACAGGTAAAATTATTCGTAGGCCGAAGGGATACCTCAAACAAAAGAAATATTATTGCTTAACGACCTCCAGCGGATTAAGGAAGCGAGAATTCTAAACTCACCGATTACGGGTACTATCTTTTTAATTCACTTTTTAATATATGCAATTTAATTAGTTTCGTCTTTTACCGGATAGCGTTAAAAGCTGGAATGCCTTTCATAGATAGAATAGAAGTTTTTATTTTACTTTTAAAATTAGGTTTAGATAAAGATGTTGCCTTTAGAATAGAAGCCTTAGTTTTTAACTTGAACAAGGAGCTGATACGCGAAATCAGAGAAAGAGATCTATGGAAAATCGAGAAGTGCTATAAAGAGAAGGGCAATATTTCTAAAGAGATGTAGAATCTGTGGAAAAAGTGAAAATAATGGAAAATATGGAGACAGCACAACCAAATCTCAGGATGAATGTTTGAATGTAATTAAGATGGGAACGACTAGGTGGTTATCCGAAAATCCCAATGGACAACAAAGAGAGAATTCAAACGCATCATTTCTATGAATTAGGTTAATGGACCGTTATTATAGAAATCTTGAAGATTTAAGAATGATGGGAGTAGAATTATATTAAGTTTATGTTTTTTTATAAATTTTTTTAAAGATTTCATAAAAAATTTATGATAAACTTATTTGTATATCATATATGATTTATATGATATAATTAAGGATTATCATACCAAAAATATTTTTTTAAGCTTTTATTAAAAATTGTAATAAATTATTTTATCATGAAATAATTTTATGACTTTTATAAAAATATTTCTATGATATAATTTAAATTATTACACAAAAAAAAAATTGAGAATCGAGTAATTACTAACGATTCGAGTCGATAATAGTTCGGTTCGATTCGTTAGCTTTATAACCTAAAAGAACATCACAATTCCATCATCTTCATCTTCTTCATTTCTTCAACCCAAAAAGCCGCCCCACCCCTTTTCCCCTCTTTAAAAATTTCATCACTTTTCATCAATTTTTCTATCCCAAACTACTTAATTAATCATCTTCTCTTCCATTCCATTACATAAATTCATCACTATTGCATAAAATGATAGCTTTTGCAAGCAAAGCTCCTCTCTTTCTTTTCAACACATTTCGGCGACCACCTATTCCGGCAACTATCTACGCTTTCTAGCTCTATACGGTAAAATATATATATATATATATATATATATATATATATATATATATATATACCAATCATTTCAATTTTTATCAAGCTTTTAGTTTTTTTATTTTAATTTTTAAAAATTTTGGTCTAAGTACTTGTTTGTTGTTGTTTTTGTTGTTATTTTGTCATACCATTATCGTAGATGGCCTCATCATCTAGGAGAAACCCTAAGAAAAGAAAGCCGGATATCCTCGATGTAGTACCGGTTAAAGAACCAAGACCATTGAGTGATTTAGAAAAAACCGTTTCTTTCGAGAAACTTTGCTAGTCACGAGGCTAAGCAAGCATATAATGAGTATTTGATAAATGCAGAATCTGGTTGGAAAGGGTATCGACTTTGATTCATTAGGAAAGGAGGTAAAGGATATTTTCTTTGATAGAGAATGGATGGAAATAGCCATGGAAAGAAGTGATAACATTAATACCACGATGGTATTTGAGTTTTACTCGGTTCTATCAACTTATGATCCAGCTCATTGTTAAGGAATTGACTTATATTCCTCTTAGGAGTGTTAATGTTACTTTTCTGTCGATTATGATAAGCGATTTTATGGATTGCCTGATATATACGATGAGGATGATTATCATACTTATGCAGGGCTTAAACCATCATGCTACTCTTGAGGCTAAGGCATATGAGGCCTAGCAAGCTTTTGACCCCACGGCTGTTTGGAAAGATAATAGATTTGCATATGGAAGATGTATTAGGGACATAAGGGCAATTAAGCAATTCTTAGGCCATAATGTAACGCCTTCCACTCATGTTTGCGCTTATGGTAGAGATGACGTTATTATTGCCTGGGCTATGGTGAATGACATTCCTATCAATTTGGGGAAACTTATCTTTTCTAAGGCGTGTGATTTTGCTAAAAATCGAATTCGAGGGGGACGTCTGCCGTTCCCTAATCTCATTTCAGCCTTGTGTACTACTTTTGAGGTCCCAGTTTTTCCATCCGATAGGATTGAGTCTCCTTATGTTCCACTTATAGGTCAAAAATTAACTGCCTCACTTGCCGGCAGGATATTATAACAACCAAAATCGCCAACAGCAACAACAACCACCACCTCCATCTCCTATTCATACTCCAGCATCTCGAGCTCCTAGGCAGTCACAGCAGCCGTAGCCACTTCAGAGCCAGAATAGCTAGATTGAGGCTATGTTTCAGCATATTGTTCAGGCTCAGGCTAGAATTGATGCTAATATAGCTTTAGCTTGTGAACAGAATAGGAAGTGGGCTGAGGATCTTAGGATTGGCCAAAGAGGCCACAGATCTTTCATCAGTGAGATAGATCCCAGATATGCAGAAATTTCTACTCGTTATCCTCAGAGTCAGCCTGACCCATACACTATGCCAGATTGGATTCCACCTATTCCACCACCAGCTTTATTCCAGGACTATATGCCGTTATCATGGGACGAGGTGGTATGTTTCTGAGTTCATTTGATGCATCCATGGGCATGGTAGGAGTAACTTCAGTGGCAGATGTGACAGCAGGTCTTGGCTCGTTTGGATTGGAAAGTTCGGTGACGATGACAACTAGGCAGACTCAGGCTACATTTCAAGCATCTACGTCAACAGATCCACAACAGTTCAACTATGATTTCAGTACGACTCAGTCTCTAAGGGCTGACTTTACTTCTAGTATGTTTGGATCATTTTCAGCTCATTTCGACTCATCTTATAACGAAGATGAGAATTATGATGAAGATGAGTAGTTTAAGTAAACTTTTCCTATGTTATGATGTATGACGATATACTATGGTTTGATTTTTTTTTTTTGTTTTAGACTGTTTGATGCACTCTGTGGTTAGTGCACCGAGGTTTTACGTTTTTCCGTTGTTTCTATATTATTAGACCTTTTCACCCTGTTTTAGATAAAAATGTATACATACACACCGATTGAACTGATAGAAACACCTGAAATGCAAAAATCGTGATCGGGCATTTGTAGCACCGGCGCACGCACGTGCTCGACCGCCCGCGCCGGTGCAGTGTACTACCGACCTTCCTCAAGTTGTTTCCTATCATTTACTGTCAATTCTATATAAGGAAACAGATGCCTCAATCCTCAAATTGCTAATTCAGTGCATAGAGCCTCTCATTTTCTTATAAAGACCGTATAAAATGTCCGATCATTAAATCGATTAATAGTTATTCTCCTCCTCATACCCCAAATTGAGTACTTCCTAATCCAGGTTATCCGTTTTCCACCCGTTCCTTACAATTCCATGTATGCCTCGGTTCACTACCCTTTCATAAGCAATTTCAACGGTCACCGGTTTGATTGAAAAAGGTCTAAATTACCGAAAAGTGGATAATTGGGCATTCATAAGGATGGAAGCAGATGGGTGGGAGTATTTTTGTCGTATGCCCAGAGGTAGAATTAATGTTACGTTGGTAAGAGAGTTTTACTCTGTACTTTCGGAAGCTAGTATTGTGGAATTAACACGATCACTATTCTGATTAGAGAGTTGTTGTTCCTTTTACTTCCACTATCATAAATCAAATTTTCTTTATACCACCGGTCCAAACATCACCATCCGGTCATTTTGAGTTTCAATGGAGACTTGATATTCTTTGAAGGAGTTATTACCAAATGTTAGGAATCTTATCAAGTTTTATTCCAACATTCTAATAGGGATAGAAATGTCTCCACAGCCGCTTTACTTCCCCATTTAAGAACATGGAAACGTTTCATCAATTCACGTGTTGGTCCCTTGAAAAGGCTTTGGTTAAGTTTAGGGGAGGGGGGGTGAATAAACTTAGCACTTAAAAGTTTGGAGTTAACAAATTACGCAACTTGATCTAGCGATACTTCAGAGTCTCTTTGAGACTTGATGAGTCTGGCGATAAGCAGTGATGAGTCACGGCAGTTTAGTTTCTTTGAATTTGTGCAGCGGAATTATATCAAAAATAAGCCTTAATACTTGTTGTTAAAAGTGATACTAAGTACTAGATACTCAGTAGTGCAAGTGTGTGGTTTCAGTTGCTAGATTCAGTAGATTGATAAATGAAATAAACTAAGTGCAGAAAGTAAATGCTGAAAGTAAGTAGGCAGATTTTATAGTGGTTCCAGGTGATATAATCCTGTCAGTCCACTCTTCTCCTGTGATGTTGGAGGAAATTCACTAGAGATCTTTGATGTATTTGTTACAAAGATTCCTAAGTTGTTTGTCCTTCACCAATGACTATGGCTTCACAAAAGTAAAAGCCGGGAACATGTAGGATTCTTTGCTCTAAGTCTTCCACTTGGTCCTTGAAGTGTAGGATTGCCTCTTCACCGGCTCCACCACAAACAATGATCTTTCACACCCAACAGATGCTTCTTTGTCTTGATGAGGTTCTTTATAAAATAAAGATTGAATCAAGTAAATGATTGATTCAAGCAACTTGATTAGGATGAAGTAATCGGCGACTTGCGGTCTTCAAGTGTGTGATCTTGATATAGCTTGAATACAGGATGCACTTGAAGAAATTCTCTAGATCGCTGACTTTATGCTCGATGAAGTTCGGCAGGTGTTTTTATTTCGCATTTATCACTTAAAGTTTATCCCAAAATTCATCTTCTTTTTCTGAGTTGAAAGTCCTCTATTTATAGGTAAGAATGCATGTGACTTGTATTTGAAATTCAAATGTGACCGTTCCTTGTTTTTGTCCCATCTGATATGCAGTCTGTCACTATTCATAGGACTGACACTGTCAGAATTCCTTTTTGTGATGCGATCATCCACCCTTTGACTTGTATCCAATGGATAAAAATAAAAGTCATCCCAACGTCTTTTTAATCTCAGCCTTTGATTTTCTTGATACGTCAGAGGTAGTTGGCTGTCCTCATCCATGTAATCTTCCAATAAACTTGAATTGATCGAGGTAATACATCAGCAGGTTCATGAGTCTGCTGAGATACCTATCAGTCTGCTGATCATCATATTACTGTATATAAAATACAATTCAGCTGATTACTTTTATCTAACTTTTATTTGTGAAGTTAAATTACATCATTTTAATGATAACTAAGTTCCAAACATCATCCAACTTATGGAACTTAGACCTTCTACACAAGGTATATGCAGTCAGTTTAGGTCATCACAGACTTGCCTAAATTCCGATTCCATATCCTTGACTTTAAATACTAAGTTTGATCCCTTAGCCTACATGGAATCGAGTTTGAACCCTCGGCCTTGAGTCTTGATCTTGATCTTGACCTTCAAGAGTTCCCGACAAGTCTCTTGACCTATCTACCCTATCTTGACTAGACTAGTCTGTGACAAGAGTCGGTGACCATTCTGATCTTTTTGATCAAACCTATTTGTGAATCAAACTCTAATAAACCTATACATTTGATCTAGACATCTTTTTTTCCTTTGCACTATAACGACTAGTATGGCACTCATCATCAAAGCGAGAAATAAGTCCAACAATTTCCCCTTTTGGTGATGATGCCACTACTACCTCACCTAATCGACAAAGCAAAAGATATAAAACAAAAACAGAACAAATTCGGTCAATTCTCATTATAATCATTGTTCGGATTATCACAACTAGATACAAACAAAGATAAAGAATAATAAGCATATCTTTGATCTATTGTCTCTTTTCTCTTTCTCTTCTAGCCTTCTCGACTTGTTCTTGATAGGCTCGATTTGTTCTATCATATCCTCATCCATTCATTTTGAATCGATTGTAAAATCAATGTAGGGATTGACTTGCTTCCACCAGATTCCATGCTTGAGGAGGATAAGATTAATTTCATTCACTCTGAATCCAAACTTCATATCTGACTCCTTGAATTCATCCAGTGAGTCCTTTGCTTT
This sequence comes from Gentiana macrophylla, assembly GCA_026214975.1. NCBI lineage: Eukaryota > Viridiplantae > Streptophyta > Magnoliopsida > Gentianales > Gentianaceae > Gentiana > Gentiana macrophylla. The sequence goes on from JAOBSW010000113.1 coordinate 52,981, forward strand.
TGTAATAGGTAGCACCTTATCACCTTTGCTACTTCTTCTGCCTCTGTTGCTTGCCCTTAAGGCTTTGACTCTTGCTTCCCAAAATTTCAAACTCAAGAAAGAGTTAAGACCTTCATGAAACCCCATGTCATGATAAGGTCTCCTCTGTTGTAATACTCTTTCTTGTCTTGTCTAAAAGATCATCGATGAGTTGAACTCTACCAGTGCGGAGTTGCACGAAAGCATTTGTATCATCTCATCCATCTCTTTTGTGCAAAGAGTCTTGCAACCTCCTTTCTTTGCGGTGATTAGCCCTCTTCCCCCTTAGTGACATCATCAACAAAACGGGATATGAGGCCATGAATACCTTCCTGTGATACTATCACTCTATTCAAATGACTTTCCATAGTTCCAGTTCTAGTATCAATAGCAGTGATCCTGGATTGCAATGTCTCCTCCAGTCTGTTGATTCTCTCAGTAAGTTTGGGATCAGGCATAGCAGGTTGTTGTGCAGCAGCAGGCTCAGCAGGTTTAGGTGTTGCAGCAAGGTTGTCAAGTTTCTGATGGATAGAAGTAAATTGATCTTTCAGAAATTGATCTTTTGCAGTATTTCCAACCTTGATGCCCCTCACATCTAATATCAGACCATTCACAGCATTCTGAGTAGATGTGAAGTTTGAAGCAATCTTATGGCGATGGATTGTGCATTTTCATTTACCATCTTCATCGATTCTTCAAATCTCTATTTCTGTCTCATCCGCTTGTGTCCTAATCAAGTTGCATATCATGCCTTACGATCCCGAACTCATTTAGCACTTCAAGCGGCACTTCATGGTCATCCTTCCACGGTGGCTTCATCAAGCGAGCTCCTCTACATTGTATTGTGGCCTCGATTGCTTACTACCATTTCCTTACTCTATCCGATCCAAGCAGAGGTTAGGTCCTTCATATTCCTCGAGAATAGGATCAATGGCGAGTTCCTCAAAAGCAGTACAAATGCTCGAGGTGGATCAACATTAATATTTTCTTCTTCAGGCATCTCGAAACTTCTCATCATCAAGTCAAAATCCGATGAGTCGCTCATCCTCATTAATGCGATCTGCTGACCATCTTTCCCTTCAGTGGTTTTGCTTCCAGTAGGCTCCACTACAGCAGCCTCAACAACAACAAGGGTTTCCTCCAAACCCAAATCAGGTTCCAACCTTTGTCCAGGTGCTGTTTGAGACTCAGCAGCCTGTACCTCCTGTTCCAACCTTTGTCCATGTGCTGTTTGAGACTCAGCAGCCTGCACCTCCTGTTCCAACCTTTGTCCAGGTGCTGTTTGTATCCCAGCAACCTGTACCTCCTCTTCAATTCCTTGTGGATTGAATATATTGTCATTATCCACTTGGAAACCTTGGCGATGACCAATCTTGTGCGGGATGATGGCAGATTTAGTAAGAGTGCCCTCAAAGTCAAATCCATCCTGATATTCAATGGATTCCTCTGAACTGACATTAGGATCAAGCGCTTACCGTTGTACTAAAACCAATTGGTGGTAGTAAAGGCGCAACTTTATTTCCTTAAATCACACCATTACAGCGCCATGGGTTGAACTAACATGGGAGGGCAGAGTGCTGTACACCCAACAATCCCCCCCAGCACCTGCTACCCACATTCAACCGGGACACCCGTAGTATGCCACGGGGCGAAATGGTTTACCACGAAATCTTTGTTGCCGAGATTCGAACCCATGACCTTCTCTGATACCAATTCTTACTCTATTCAGCATCAGTTTGTGCAGTAGGCTCTACAACATGGAATGTACTTGGTTCATCAGTCAGCCTCCTAGCACTCAGATTGATTCCTTCATTGATCAATGCTTCCAAATCATCCATGGTGAGATCCTGTAGATCCTCATCCATTTCTCCAACCTGCTGGCCCTCAGCAGACTTACCAGTATCAGTGGACTGTTGTGCAGGTTGTTCTAGGATTACTGCAGTCCCACTGGTTCCTCCTGGTCCAGAGGGGAAATCTCCTCTAGAATCTGATGATGAGGAAGAATCATCATCACCATCTCTTGGATCTCTAAACTTGATACCCTCCTCCTTCTGTTGCTCATCAAATAAATCCATCAATCTTGATTGCAGCAAGGTTGTATCAATCAGATCCACCAAGCTTTCCACTCCCAGTTTGCCAAAAGGCCATTCTTCAAAATCTGTCATTGGTTCAGCAGCTGGCTTTTGTCTTTTGTAGAAACCAAACTTCCACTGGAAGTAGTCAGCAATTTGCTGAAGTTTGGGATCTACAAACTCCTCTGTTTTCTTTCTTTGTTTCACATGCCTTTCAAATGGCATAAAGGATCTCCTGGGAGCAGCTCTAGTGCCTTGTTGACCTCCAAAGGTTCCAACAAGTAAATTCATGGTTTCTTCAACAGATGTTTGAAAGTCAGTAGGTTGCTGTGATTGTAAATTTGTGCCTACTACTTCCATCTGTACCACACTTGGTTCCCCCGACTTAAATGCTCATCGGCGAGGTTAAGCAGCAGATTGCTCTTCCCCCTGAGTTCTTGCCACACTTGCAGGGTCTTCAACCAAGTCTTTAGTTACTTCTCCAACCACCACAGCTGGTTCAGGTTCAGTGGTTTGCTGTGGTTCTTTAGTAGATACTACAAAGAGAGCTCAGTGGTCGATGAAGCTGCTGTATATCTTCAACAGATTGCTCAAAAACAACACATCCAAAGCATCAGTAGACTTGACAACCTCTTCAGATGAGGAGTCAGTAATCACCACAGGCGGAATGATAGTTAAGGGCTCAGCCTCAACAGCCTCTTCTTCCTCTTCTACTGATGCCTCTTCTTGGGCTCTCTGTGCCTCCAAGTTTTTCAATTCTTTTCCTTTTCCTTTGCCATGCTTTTTCTTTTTGGCAATCTCCTTCATTCTTTTGGAGAGGGGTTCATCATCATCTTTTCTAGTAGATTTTCTCTTTCTACTAGCATCCTTCTGTTGTTCTCTCAGGATTTCAACAACAGTTTTACTTGCAGTTACAGCAGGGTCAGTAACCTCCACTTGACCTCAAAGAGACTCGGCGATGCTGTCTTTGTTTCCTTTCTTGTTTTCTTTGAAGGCTTTAACACTTCAGTTTTTTTTCTTGTGTCTTCACTCTTTCTTTTCTTAGCAGCTTTCTTGGGTGCAGCAGGTTTGATAGATATCTTCTTAGTTTGCTGAACCTGCTCACCACCAGCATCACCATCATCATCATCATTATCATTTGCAGCCTCTCTCCCGCAACCTCTTCATCATCATCTAGACCGGGAATAGCATAATTAATTTCCTTCTTGTATCTAGACTGATTAATATTCTCAGATGCAACATCAGGGATTCCAAGATGATTCAGCAGGGTCTGAACCATCAATCTTAAGGGCAGCGCCTTGGACTTCCTTTTTCCCTCTTTTTCTTCCTTGGTAACCTTCTTCATGTAGTGGATGAAGTATCTGGCCCAATCAAAACTTCAAGCTCCTGCAGATGATAATCATCAACTCTATCTTGGGTCCTGATAGAGTGTCCATACTTCCAACCAGTCCAAGTATGTTTTTAGCAATCAGTTTGCTCAGTAGACTATATTCACTTCCAATATGTTTGCTGTTGATGCCTGGAACAGATTTGATGGCTGCATCTGTCTTGATCTGATCTACAAATGCCAATTTGTCCAAACCCATTGCTTCAGGATTGACTGACCCATCCACCACTTCAACAAAACCTCTGACACTTTGACTTGATTCAATTTGTACATCAACTTTTTCCGCCATTTTAATGAGAAGAATGAGATGAAGAAGATTGAATCTCAAATCTGTGTTCACACAGTGTAAAAAATCGCAGTGATAAAGCAAATTTGCAAGTGATCATTTTGCTGTGTGATAGCCTGAATATATAGACAGTGCGTAGTTGAAACTGTCATAGCACATACATTGAGGTAACCACGATTAAATTGAATGAGTCCAGTCTTGACACGTGGCCCATTACCCTTCCATAACGTTTGTAACCGTTGGATGGTTTAACTGTGGTAATAAAGGATAAAATAACTATCCCGCCAATATGCTTTTTGACTTTAATAACCTTGAGTGTGTAACGTTCCATCCAGCAGGGTGATCCTCGGCGAGGTGGCCTCGTGATCTGGCGATAAGAAGGCTTCAAAGACCTGGCGACAAAAGTACTCTGCTTATCCTTGTTTTCTTCTTGTTTTGTTCAATTGATAATACAAGATGAAGTTTAATACCAATGACTGATCTGTCAAGTGAGCTCACCCAACATGACAAAGACCAATCCCTTTGGCAACCTCATTTGCTCAATTTTCCAAACATAAGTACATGGAATTGTTGATACCAATGACTAATCTCGCTAAGTGAGCTCACCCAACATAGCAAAGACTAATCCCTTGGTGAATTCCAAGACATTCTTTGAATATCAGTCAACCTTTATAATTCCAAGTTCGAGTCCTTAATTTGGCAAATCTTTCACTATCAAGTGGCTTAGTGAAAATATCGCAAGTTGATCTTGATAGGGATGTATAGAACCACCACATCTTTCTTTTCAACATGATCTCTTATAAAATGAAGTCTCACATCAATGTGCTTGGTTCTCGGAGTGCAAAATAGGATTTTCGTGATTGCAATTGCACTTGTGTTATCACACATAATTGGAATTTCCTTTTCTTCAATTCCATAATCCCTTAATTGTTGTCTTAGCCATAGTACTTGTGCACAAAGAACTTCCAAAGAAGAATGTATTCACTTCAACAGTAGAAGTTGATATAGAATTCATTTCTTGCTAAACCAGAGACCCAATCTATTTCCCATTAACCAGCGGTGTTCTGAGGTGCTTTTTCTATCAATCTTGCATCCAAAGATAATCGTAATCTGAGTAGGATATAAGCTGTGAAGCTTCCTTCCTTAGAATACCATATCCCTACTCCCAAAGTCTCTTTTAGATACTTGAGAACTCTTTTGACTGCACCTAAATGACTTTCTGTAGGTTTAGATTGAAATCTTGCACAAACACCTACAACAAATGATATATCAGTCTCATTGGCGATTAGCAGTACAAACAGATCGCCTATCATCCTTCTGTATAAGGTTTGATCAACATCTTTGCCTTCTTTATCTTCATCCAATCTGATATTTGTACTCATAGGAGTTGAATTCTTAGTGCTATTTTCCATACCAAACTTCTTCAGTAACTCCTTGGTATACTTGGTTTGATGAATGAAGATTCCCTCTTTCATTTGTTTAACTTGCAATCCCAAAAAGTAGTTCATTTCTCCCATCATACTCATTTGGAATTTACTCTTCATTAGATTTGCAAACTTTTCACAAAGTAAATCATTTTGAGAACAAAAATTATATCATCCACATAAATTTGTACCAGGTAGGTCTTTGTCCCCTTCAATCGATTACGAAAAGTGTCTTGTCAATGGTGCCTTTATAAAACCATTGTCCACCAAGAATTGAGATAGAGTCTCATACCATGCTCTTGGTGCTTGTTTCAATCCATAAAGTGCTTTGTTGAGTCTATACACTTTATCTTCTTGATATTTAACTTCAAATCCAGGAGGTTCTTTGGACATATACTTCCTCCTCTAGAATGCCATTCAAAATGCACTCTTGACATCCATCGATATACTTTGAAGTTCTTATATGCAGCATGTGCCAAGAATAATCTGATAGCTTCCAATCTTGCAACAGGTGCATAAGTTTCATCAAAATCAATTCCTTCAGCTTGAGAATAGCCTTTTGCAACTAGTCTTGCTTTATTCCTTACAATGGTACTAGATTCATCAAGTTTGTTTCTGTATACCCACTTAGTACCAATGATATTTGCATGACTTGGCCTTTCAACTAGTGTCCAAACTTGATTTCTTTCAAATTCATTTAATTCTTCTTGCATAGCAATTATCCAATCTGGATTTGAAATTGCTTCTTCAACAACTTTAGGTTCCACTTGAGATAGAAAACAAGTAAACAAAGCTTCCAGGTTGTCTTCAGTTCTCACACACTTTGTCGTACATTGCCAATAACTTGTTGCAGGTGATTCCTTAACCATTGTGGATTTTGGTTATTTTGATTTTCGAGAACATCATCTTGAGTAGGGTCTGCGTGTAGCTTCTTCTACAGGGGTTCAAACAAATTCTTGAAGCCGCCGGTTGTTGCATCGATAACATTATCGCAGGTCGATGATTTAAACTTTCAAGTCATTGAATCTTTCTAAAACTTCAACACAATCTGGATCAGTGACTTGTTGATTCTCAGCAGGTCCACAATCTTCATCTTCTATACCAGTAAATTTTGGTTCATCAAACACAACATGGATTGTTTCTTCATGTTTTGATGACCTCTTGTTCGATTACCACAGATGCTCTGCTTGATGAAGAATATCCCAAGAAAATTCCTTCATCTGATTTTGGTTGAATGTTTTCAAATGTACCTTATGATTTAGAATAAAACATTTGCTTCCAAATGGATGGAAATAGGATATGTTAGGTTTCCTTCCATTCCAAACCTCATAAGGTGTCTTCAACAGCTTCTTGTTTACTGATGTTCTATTTTGTGTGTAGCATGCTATATTTACTGCCTCAGCCCAATATCTTTCAGGTAGCAATGCTTCACAAATCATTGTTCTTCCTGCTTCCTTTAAAGTTCTGTTTCTTCTTTCAAAGAACCCATTTTGTTTGTGGTGTACCAAAGCAATGACAAGTTGATGTAGTACACCATTCAGTTCACAATATTCTCTTATAACTTTGTTGAGAAATTCAATACCCTGATCTGATCTTATCTTTATAACTGTTAAACTTTTCTCATTTTGTAATCTTTTCAAGAGATTAGGCATGCTTTGAAGTGTCTCACTTTTCTTGTTCATGAATATCACCCAAGTGTACCTAGAGTAATCATCCACAACCACTAAGGTGTACTTCTTTCCTGTTACACTTGTTGGAGTTATTGGTCCAAAAAGATCCATATGCATCAGCTCCAACACTCTATTTGTTGATTGTTTGGTCTTTGATTTGAAACTTGACTTTATCTGTTTACCTTGTTGACAAGCATCATATATAGCATCCTTCTTGAATGTGATCTCAGGTAAACCAACCACCAGTTTCTTCTTCACCAACTGATTGATGTCATCAAAGTTTAAGTGATTTAACTTCTTGTGCCATAACCAATTGAGTTCTGATTTGGTGTGTACAATCGCAGGTGAGTTCGAGGCTGCGATGAGACCAATCCACAACATACATATTTCGTTGTCTTACGCCACAAGCACAACTTGATCACCTCTTTCACTAATGACAATGCGGTTGTCTTTGTCAAAAGTAACCTTGTAACCCTTGTCACGTAATTGTCCAAAGGCTCGGCAAGTTGTATTACAGTCCCTCAACATATGCAACATCCTTGATTGTAAGTCCATTTCTCACAAGTGTGCCATATCCTCTTGTATATCCAGGTGTATTCTTGTTGCCAAAATTCACCCTTGGACCATCTTTTGCTACAAAGTTTGTGAGCAAGTGCTTATTCTTTGTCATGTGTCTGGAACATCCACTGTCAAAGTACTGCACACCCTACAAAACAAAGTTAATGCATTTTAGGTACCCAAACCTGTTTGGGTCCATAATGGTCAGTGGTAAGCATGACCATTGGCATGTCTCCATAAGGTCTTCTCCTAAATGTGTCATACTTTGGTTCATGCTTTGGTTCATACATGTATTCCACGTCCATAAGTTCTAACAGTAGGTTGTGTAGGAATCACATATGTTTTCTGGCCTTTTGGTTTATAATGCTGTTTAAAGTGATTCTTGATGTTAGAAGCATTAGTATAACCATTAGTTTCTTTGTCTGTTAGGAACAAATACAGTAGTATGGAGTCTTTGAGGCCTTGTATAAGTCCTCTGGCGATTCCATTGACTAGGTTTTACCCTAGCGACATGGTTATCCTTCATTGCTTTCTAGCATTAGATGCAGAAATATTCCAATCATCATCAGTGGGAGCAGTCTACCTTTCCCTTGAGATAAGTATCCCTTGAATGATTAACATTTTTGGGTTTAGGATTCTTATCCTTGGAATGTTTC